>APFE031235034.1:0-38030 GCA_000404065.3 Pinus taeda | reverse complement strand
AATAATATAGTGAACTCTTAACTATGACATGTGATTTGGACATTATTATATTAAGAAGGGTTTTCTTGATTAATATGTAGGTGTGTAATTCCTTATATGTTCAAGATGAATTTTACTAATAACATTTAAAAAAAATGTTAATAATAAGAAAAATATTTCAATATTAATCATTGAGGTAAGAGCTTCATTCTACAGTCTAGTGTGAAGGCTATGTGTAATTTCATTTGGCACACGAATAAAAATAAAATATTCTCTAAATAGAAAAACATTGTGGGCTAAAATAAAAAATAAAAATGATTATGTTATGTATATTTAGTTAATTGTCCATATGACATAATATTTTAACCAATATAGATTCATTTTAACTTTGGATTTATCATGTATATAAAAAAATCAAATTCCTAAAAATGAAAAAAAATATCATATTTAATTAAAATTAAAAAATGTTTTAACTTGGAATCAATTTTAATCCATCTTAAACCTAATAAATCTAAAATTAAATGAAACTTATATTAATTTAATAATCAATTTTCTTTTACAATAAAATTAAATTTTTGAAATCCACTTACTCTTTTAATTTTATATACTAAACTCTACCAAATATTAAATAATTCAAATCATCAGTAGATTTCCCAAAACTTCCAAAATAATAGAGTCAAATTCACAGCAACATTAAAATTTGCAAATAAGCACACTTCATATATGCAAATGAGCACATTTCATATGATCACACTTTGTAGCTTCTTCACTTGATTAAGAATATTGTCCATCAAATTATGCAATTTTTGCTTGTAACTCGACCATATGTGTAAGGCCTTCGGAGATGTGCGACGCAGTAGGGCACAGGCAAACGCGGTTGTGCGACGGGCGGCTGTGCACGACGGTGCGACCGACCGGTTATACGATAGTTTGTGACGATACTTGCGACGAAGGCATTTGATAATGAAATGCGATGGAGTATTCATACCCTTTGAGTGTGGAGCGATGCACTTGGTGGCCGGCGACGATGGAGGGCGAGCCGACTCATGTGTTGGGCGCTTGAACATGGTTAAGGGGTGTGCGTAGAGAAGGTTGGGTGGTCGGCTGGGCAGCCCCACCCACAATTGCGATGACTATATATTGTAGTGCGTTGGAGCACTTGGAGACGTCACATTTGATCATAACAACTTTGCATAAGAGAGTAGTACGCAGGTTCTAGTGCGCAATAGGGAAAGGAGAAGGCACAGTTCTCATGCACCCATCCTTGGGCTAGTCGCATGGTAGAAGAAGTCGCACTTGGTGTTGGGTGAAGGTGCGGGCAGAGGAGCGCCCGGTGGTCGGGTGAGGCGTGCACAGTGAATGTGTGGCGCCTGATTTGTGCGACGACTTGGCGTGGGTGTCTTGGCGACTCGGGTGAGCACCCCCCCATCGTGCAAGTGTGCACGAAGACTTGTTGGAGTGTTGAGATTGCGGACGGAGGTGTGTCTCGGTTGGAGGCGCCTGTGTGTGTGGCGACTTAGAGGTGCACCCAAGTTGGGCAAATGACACGACGGTACGACAAGGTGAACGAAGGATTGGTTAGTAGTGAGGCGACCGTGCGGAGGTGCCGACGTGCTAGGCAACCGAGTTTGCCGATGTTGTGTAAATTTGGCTAAGTGTAAATTTGGGGTTTCCCAAGATTTAACTTGTGCATTGTAAAAATGAAAGATTGTATAATATATTGATATCGGGTAGACTCATATTGCAAGGAGTTGCCCCTCCCTTTATATTGTTGTGCATTTCTTTTATATAATGCTATTGATAATGAATGTGTATGGGTGTTCATTGGTATAAAGGCACATTAATAATACTTGGTAACAAAAATAAAACTAAGTATGGATTGTTAAGGCGTAGTCTACAATCGTAAGCATTGGTGAAAAGAAAACGATTGGTAGTGCCGCACCTTGCCGGCACGTTTGAAAGACCACCGTAGGCTTGGGGGCGTGACAGTTGGTATCAGAGCTGTGAACAGGTTCGGGTGTTGAAGCATTGAAGCTGATATACAACTTGACAGTTGGTATCAGAGCTCAGTTGGAGCTGGTTAGAGCAAGGTTTCTCGTGACGAAGTGACAGTGGAAGCAGGTACTTGCAGGTGAAGGAAGCTAGTTTCACATACAAGTGGAACAAGGGTCGGTTCATGGTTGCAGGAAACTTGGTGAAGCTGGTGAATGGTGAAGGTTGGAATCAGAGGTCGTAGAGTTGGGCAGGTGGTACTACATGCTGATTCACACGATTTGGGCATTTTTCAAGTTGGCAAGTGGGACTGCGTGTGGGCAGGTATACACGGTTTGGGCGTCTGTGGACCAAACGAAGTACGAACCAGGGAAGACGTGCGACAAGGCATGGCAGGTTTGGAAGAATGCGAAGGGAAGCTCTTGCTTAACTTATACAGGTTGAAGCGGATGAAAGAGGAGAATCCCCGGATTCGAGAAAAGCTTGCAGTCTTGGAAAAGAATGTTGAGGATGAGCTTCTTCAACTTGGATGGACAATGGAGCAAGATGAAGTTGCAGATTATACTGACAAGGAAGAGGAAGCTGTTATAGTTGAATATGTTGTAGACATGACCATGATGGAGGATGAGCTTGATATTGATCAAGTTGGACCAGGATCGTGCAGTTTGCAGACATGTATGGATGAGGGTACTCTCATGGAGGAACCTCATGATGATGATGGTGATGATGTAAGTACATTTGATACTTGTGTTTCACTCGAGCTTTTGGTAGATGGATTGTATGCAGGGAAGGGCAAAGCCAGTTTGCCAATGCTAGGGGGCATCTTACCATGGATGACTGTGATGAGACCTTGTATGGGGAAGCAAGGATTGTTGACTGTTGCAGGACTTGTTGGGGTTGTTTGTGACCTAATGGTAGAAGGTACAAAGGCCCATGACAAGGGTGGAACTTGATGATCGTTGTGGAGGAATGGGTCATGCTTTAGCCACATGGCTATGTGCCCGACATGGCTCATGGACAGATTGGAGGGCACACTCTTGGGTGGACTTCTCATGGCCAAGACCAAGAGCAAGTCTTGGTGGAACCTTTGATGGAGGAGCTATGATGGAGAAACTCATGTGATGATGATTGCTTGGGTAACCGAGTTCACTAAACCGAAGATTGCAACTTGGATAGGGATGAATAATTGTTGTGATGGGTCTACTTGGTTGGAATACATGGCAACTTAGTCATGGACATCAGGTTGGAAACATGGAGCATGGCAGTCTCATGCAGGGACATTGTGCAAGAGCGCTTGTAGAGATGTCACTTATGGGCATCCAATGAGGAGTGCCAAGGCAGGGATGTTGTGCAGGTGGATTTGCTGATGTGACACAGAGACTTATTACTTATGAGCCGATGGGGAGGTTGTGCACTCTTGTACAACAAGGCCATGGACTTGGATGGAGTTTTGGGCAAACTATGGGGCATTTCTACTACATGGGGAGCTGAGGCATCTTGCATAGACCTTTGGACCGAGACTTGTATGCTTGCTGAGATGTTGGTTGGGGATGACTTATGGAGCTCATGATGACATGAGATTGTTGTGACTTTTGGGGACTTCATATATGGTGGACTTGGAGGATATGATGCATTGAGGAGCTGAGGTCAAAGACTTTGATGTAGGATGGGGTGCATACTTTCAAGTACATGTATGGGAGTGGCTTGAAAGAGTGACTTGATGTGGAGGATCGATATGAGGCACTTTGGAGTGATGGAGTTACGATGATGATGATGCCTTGGTGGCAACACTTGGGCATGGGTTGAGCCGAGACTCAACTACTTTTGAACATGGGAGCTGATTGATCTATGATCATGGGTAGCACATGGATAAATGAGGCAGGTGTATACTTGTTTCTATGCCAGACTTGAGGGATGACACATTGCAGATATGATGGAGGTTGCTTCATGGAGCTGGATGTGGCACACCGAGAGTTGGACTTTGATGAGATGGTCTCTTCATATGGAGGAGGCACACATATGGATGATGTTGGGATAGATGTGGCTGATTTCCTTTAGCACATTGACACCAAACATCATGGACATCATGTTGCAGATGAGATGAGGACTACTTCATGGACCTGAGCATGGATTACACTTATATGGATGGATTCTTGATTGAGTTTGGGATGTGACAGGATGTTTTGAGAAGCGACTGATGGTGGCATGAGGATGTGCATTCTCATGGTTTGAGCGTGACAGTTAGACTGATCACCCGACTAGTTCAAACATGGGGACATGTAGTGTATAGAGATGTGTTAGCATTGTTTTGGAGTATCATGGCAGCAGTTCACATGAGGATGACACATGATGGGGTCGAAACGAGATGTTGAGTGGGCATGTAGCTTGAGATGGAGGGGCCAGCCTTCCACGATGGAGCAGCATGTGGAGATTGTGACAGAGGGGTCGATGGTCATGGATTGAGATGATTTCTGATGTATGATATACCGATGGCGTGTATACCTTGGTATGGTTATCTTGGTGACGGATGGTTGCTGAGGTGAGACATGGTGGAGATGATAGTTCTACATATGTGGCAGTGATGGTTGCAGTATGTGGAGGAGTTGACATCTTGGGTGATCTTGGTGGATGGTTACCAGGATGGTATGTTGTTGAGGATGACAAAGATTTCAAGTGGAGGAGGATGTAAGGCCTTCGGAGATGTGCGACGCGGTTGGGCGTCGGGTGACCCGGGTGCATGCATGGGCAAACTCGGTTGTGCGATGGGCGGTCGTGCACGATGGTGCGACCGACCGGTTATACGACAGTTTGCGACGATACTTGTGATGAAGGCATGCGATAATGAAATGCGATGGAGTATTCATACCCTTTGAGTGTGGAGCGATGCACTTGGTGGCCGACGACGATGGAGGGCGAGCTAACTCATGTGTTGGGCGCTTGAACATGGTTAAGGGGTGTGTGTAGCTAAGGTTGGGTCGTCGACTGGGCAGCCCCACCCACAATTGCGATGGCTATATATTGTAGTGCGTTGGAGCACTTGGAGACGTCACATTCGATCATAGCAACTTCGCACAAGAGAGTAGTGTGCAAGTTCTATTGCGCAATAGGGAAAGGAGAAGGCGCAGTTCTCATGCGCCCATCCTTGGTCTAGTCACACAGTAGAAGAAGTCGCACTTGGTGTTGGGCGAAGGTGCGGGCGGAGGAGCGCCCGGTGGTCGGGTGACGTGTGCACGGTGAACGTGTGGCGCCCGATATGTGCGACGACTTGGCGTGGGTGTTTTGGTGACTCGGGTGAGCGCCCGCCCATTGTGCAAGTGTGCACAAATACTTGTTGGAGCGTTGAGATTGCGGACGGAGGTGTGTCTCGGTTGGAGGCGCCCGTGTGTGTGGCGACTTGGAGGTGCGCCCGAGTTGGGAAAACGACACGACAGTGCGACGAGGTGAACGAAGGATTGGTTAGTCGTGCGGCGACCGTGCGGAGTGCCGACGAGCTGGGCAACCGAGTTTGCCGATGTTATGTAAATTTTGCTAAATGTAAATTTGGGGTTTCCCAAGATTTAACTTGTGCATTGTAAAAATGAAAGATTGTATAATATATTGATATCAGGCAGACTCATATTGCAGGGAGTTACCCCTCCCTTTATATTGTTGTGCATTTCTCTTATATAATGTTGTTGATAATGAATGTGTATGGGTGTTCATTGGTATAAAGGCACATTAATAATACTTGGTAACAAAAATAAAACTAAGTATGGATTGTTAAGGCGTAGTCTACAATCATAAGTATTGGTGAAAAGAAAATGGTTGGTAGTGCCGTACCTCGCCGGCACGGTTGAAAGACCACCGTAGGCTTGGGGGCGTGACAATATGTGCCTCATATCCAATCACATTTCCTTTGTTAAAGATTCCTCACTTTACATAATGATATTATATTAAAATTATATGGATAATTTTCGAACTTTGTTATGCAAATTCTTGTTTAATGTTTCGTATTTTTTTTTAATAAGTAGTTTAATATGAATGGAAATAAATTCATTTTTATTTCATGTGAATTGATATAAATATAGAGATAATATTATTGAGAAAGTGTAGAATAGTTATTTTATATGTGTAATAGTTTTAGTGAAAAAATTATTTAATAAAAGTTAATAAAGGAAAAATAATAATTATAGTTGATGGGGCACCTATTCCAATTGAATATTGGGTAAAAATATAGTGATGGGATGACTAGTGATTGATTAATGGCTAAGGAAATTGGCAAAAGCAATGACAAAGGCTTTGGAAAGTCAAAGTGACATTATGACACATTTATTTATGAAAATAATGGAAATTAGGAAAAAGGGGGGTGAAAGGTTGCAGGTTGCATGTGAGAAGGATAAATAAAAATGGAAAAAATAGAGGTCTCATTAATAAAAAGGCTTTTGAAGATCAGTTCACAAACTTTTTTCAGTTCAGTTTTGGAGCTCTCTCTCATACTCTTGAGCACTTATAGTTTTCTTGGAGCATTCTTGGAGAGTGTGGCATACTTGGAGTTTTGAAGCAAGAAGGTAAAGCAAGAGAAGCAAAGCCCAAGAAGACACCGGGATCAACAACTACAACAAGTTTTTCTTACAGGTAACGAGTTGCATGTATGTTTTCCTCACTATTTTTGGCATGCATGGCATATGCATATGGTTTATTGGTCATGATTTGTCATTGGCATGGAGAATTCCCTGGATTGACAAAGGATTTTCGTGGCCTTGCCATTTTCTGGATAGCCATGGTGTTGTGGGTTTATTTCTTTGTTTTCTGGTTGGCTCTCTTGTTTCTTTAGCTTGGGTTGAGTTACTAGTTCCTGGAAGTCTTGTAACAACTTGGGTTAAGTTACTAGTCCTAGAAGTCTTGGTTAGACAAATGTTCTAGAAGCCCTTGTTGGGTTGAGTTACTAGTCCTGGAAGCTTTGGTTGGAACAAACACTCTAGAGTCTTCGAAGGCTTGGGTAGAGACCGATCTAATGATGGCTTTGTAATGTTTGACTGTGAGGTAGAATCATTTTTTAATGGGTTGAGGTGGTTTGGCCTCTGGAAGCCTTGGATGGTTTGATTGATGTGATTTATGAGATCTCACATTCATGCTTGGAATATGGCATGGGGGTGACTGGCTGAAAAGAGATTTGGCTCAACCATGTCTATGGTCGAGTGGTTCGTGGAAGTCCCACAACTGGTTGGCTTTATATCATTAATATGAGGTTGTTCGTACTTGTTATTTCATGAGTATTATATTGGTTTATATGTGGATTATATAGTTGTCATTTTCTCGGTATTTGTGTGGTTATTGTGCTGGTTATGAACATTAATTATGACAATGGCTATGTATGGCTCTCATAATGTTTTTACTTGTAAATGAATGAAAAATGTATTTATGGCGTAATAGATTAAATGGAAACTAATGTGTTGAGACATCAATGCTTCTTAGTGATCCTTAGATAAGTATGAGACCCCTACGCTCAAATCTATTGTTTAATCCTGTAGATCATATTTGTGACATGTTTGACGAAATGCCTGTCATGTCTTGTAGGGGTCCAATCAAACCCTTGTTTAAGTAATTATATGTGTATTATCATTATGTTGTTATCTTGCAATTCTAAAAGTTTCAATGAGTTCTAGGCAATGACCTGGGCTTTGGGCCTGAAAAAGTGGCTTAAATCCCAGGGACACAGGCATAAAAGTCCTTGGATGCATGCATACTCATGTTGTGGGAGCATCTAGAGCTTACTTAGCACATGATTTTTCATATCAAGGGAGCGTATGGGGGTTTAATGGTATAAAAACTCAGTGGGACCTAGGGGTTGGTTACCTAAGTGGTTGGGATGATTCCTAAGAGTCTTGTTGTTGATGTGGATGGTATGTATGGTGTGTTTCCATCAATTCTACTTCCTTACGATGACTTAGGAGGTCAAATCATAGAATAGTAACTTCTCGTCACATGTTTACCCTGGTTGCCCAGTTACTTGGGTAGATATGGGAGGACAATGTTAAAAAGTGGTATCAGAGCATGGTTCATCCCTCAAATTGGATGGGTTGTGTATTTTTCATGCATTCATGTCGGTTGCATATGTGTTTCTTGTGATTGTAAGACCATGTGCTTGTTGCATTTGTATGGTATGGGTTATGGTTGCAGTGAGGTCTCCATGGGAAGTTGATGTTGTTTTGTGGATTATGTCATCATGAGTGTATGGTTGATTATGCATCTTTATGCACATTAGTATTTACATGTTGTCAAGTGTATAGTGGTGTGGTGGTTGTTCTCATGCATGAGGTCATGGTATGTGTAGTTGATATGGTCATGCATTGATGAATTGACTCTAGCTAGGATGATGGTTATATGCTTATATGCTTATGTGTTATATTTCTATATGTTGTCATGATTGTGTTATACATGTATTACGTTGATTTGTTCATCTTTATGATGAGGTATCATCCCTGAATTATTCCAAGGTATGTTGGTTTATTGTGATTTGGTTTAGATGACATGATATACTTTGTAGGAAGAATATAAAGATGATTAGCAAGATGGTAGACTATAGTTCCCGAGACTCTTCCTACAGACTATACGAGCAACGTGGTATTGGGCACTCTTCTGATTTGGCAAACACACTAAAAATATTAAAGAAAGAAATAAGGAGTTGTAAGACATAGAATGACAAAATCATACAGGCATAAGAGAAATAAACTGAGGTAAATGCAATGACACTTTAGAGTTTGTCAGAATTGCAGCGACAAGGACCACTTCAGATCAACCATGGGAAGGAAGACATAACTAATGGGGAATATGGCAGCAAGTCTCATGATGAGTACAGGTTAGATAAAGATTACACGATCAGAGACGGCAGGTCCTTGGATACTTTGGATAAGGCAGGTGATGGACGCATGTACTATTCTAATTCTGGTTATGACATCCATGATGATCGACATCATTATCACCTGTATAGGAGGAATGACAGGGGATATTTCCAGGTGAGTTTAAGAAAGAAAAACAACCTACATTTGATGGAGAGATAAAGAAATCACATGATGCAGAGGCATGGCTTCCTAGTATGAGGAAGTTCTTCAGGTTGCATGATTATTCAGAGAACATGAAAGCAAGAATAGCTACATTCAATCTCAAAGGAAAATTAGATATTTGGTGGGAAGATGTCAATAATGTCAGAGTTATTCATGAGGAGGACTTAACTTGGAGTGAGTTCAAGAGACTATTTAAGAAGAGGTACCTAACAGATAGATACTTTGATGATAAGGAAAAATAATTCTATGAGCTAAATATGGGATCAATGACAAATGAAGAGTACATTAGCAAGTGCTTAGAGCTACTGAGGTATGTGTCTTACCTCAAGGAGGAGAAGGCCAAGATTCAGAGATTCACTAGTGGATTATTGATTTCATTCAAATACAAGATTGAGTTTGATGATCCTAAATCATTGGAGGAGGACATCTGAAAGCTAAAGTATTTCTATGAGAAGTCGAAGCACAAATATGAAACTAAGCCGAATTGAAAAGGTAATGCAAAGAACAAATTAAAATGGGACAAGAAGCAAGACAAGACCTTAGGATACAAGTAATAGAGAGAATGCAATGCCATCTAAGAAGTTCAATGCATCTTACAGAGTATAGGGACTTCAATCTGAGGATCAAAATAAGGATGAAGGCTGGAAGCCTTTATAGTGTTGGAATTGTGGCAAAGATCCTAATAGGAGAGATTGTCCACAACATCAGAGTGGTGGACCACAGACCTATAGTGCTCATGAGGCACATATAGTGAGAGATGTTGGGTAGAGTTTTCCTAGGATCTATGCATCATTGGATAGTAGACAGGTAGATCACCAGGAATTTATTATCGAGATGGATGGTAAGATTTGTGATCAAGTTGTTTCTATTTTGATTGACCCTAGATCTAATTATAGTTATGTTAATCCTGAACTAGTGGATAAGTGTGGTTTGAATAATTAAGTGCAAGTAGAGTCTTAGTTAGTGCAATTGGCTATAGGTACAAAGAAGTGATTTCATCATTGGGTAAGAGCTTGTGCATTTGATTTGAATGGTATGCCTACCTCGACACATTTGAATGCATTACCATTGGGATCATATAGTATGTTGTTGGGCATGGACTGGTTGTACATTCATAGAACCAAGGTGGATTGTTATGTGCTTGGATGACAATGGAGAAAAAAGAGTCTTGTAGGTTAAGAATAAAGAAACATCAGTTAGAATGGTGAAATTTATACAAGCCAAGCGTAGTCGTAGAAAAGGGTGTGTTTTATTTGCAATGCACATTTCTACGGATAAAGGTTCGGAAGTTGAGGATGCAGATGTTTTGAGCAGGTACCCAGTTCTATAACAGTTTCAGGATGTATTTCTTGTATATATTTCAGAGTTTCCACCTCATAGGGAAGTAGACTTTTCTATTGAGTTGGTGCCAAGGGCAGCTCTGACATCAAAGGCACCTTATAGGATGAGCACTCCAGAGTTGGTAGAATTGAAGCTGCAGCGGAAGGAAACATTTGACAAGGGATACATTAGACCAAGTGTATCACCATGGGGCACACCGATACTATTTGTGAAGAAGAAGGATGGTACTCTCAAATTATACATTGATTATAGGAATTTGAATAAAGTGAGCATCAAGAACAGGTATTTGTTACCGAGGATTGATGACTTGTTTGATCAGCTAAAGGGAGCAAAAATGTTCTCGAAGATTGATATGAGATCTAAATATCATCAGGTATGCATTAGAGAAGAGGACATCTACAAGAAAGCTTTTTGAACCAGGTATGGGAATTATGAGTTTGTTGTAGTTCCATTTGGTTTAACTAATGTTCCATCTACCTTTATGTATGTGATGAATAGTGTGTTGCGTCCACATTTGGACAAGTTTGTTATTGTGTTCATTGATGATATATTGGTATATTCTAAAAATGAAGAGCATGTCGAGCATTTAGCAGTAGTGTTGAGGTTACTAAGAGAGCATTAGTTGTATGCTAATCTCATCCAGTGTAGTTTCTTTCAGACCAAGGTACACTACTTTGGACATGTGGTTTCCAAGGATGGCATAACAGTGGACCCATAAAAGGTAAGAGCTATGATGGAGTGGGAAGCTCCCAGGAATGTGGATGAGGTGAGTTCTTTCATGGGGTTACCAAGATATTATAGGAGGTTCATCAGGAACATATCACAGATTACTTATCATATCAGATCATTGCAAAGGAAAGGAAAGAGGTTTGAATGGACAGAGGAGTGTGCAACCAATTTTGAGTAGCTCAAGCAGTTGTTGACACATGCTCTGGTGTTAAAGATTGCATATATGGACAAAGAGTTTGTAGTATGTACCGATGCTTGCAAAAGAGGACTTAGTGGAGTCCTTATGTAGGGTGGACAAGTGGTATGCTATGAGTCACAGAAATTGAATGAGCATGAACAGAACTATCTAACACATGATCTTGAGTTGGAAACTATCATACATGCATTGAAGATGTGGAGGCACTATCTTCTTAACAGGAGGTTTGTATTGATGAGTGATCATAGTGGTTGTGGTATCTATTTGACCAACTGAATATGAATGGTGGGTAGGCTCAGTGGTTGGTCACGATTAGTGAGTTCGATTTTGAGATTAGGTATATCAAAAGTAAAGAGAACAGTGTGACAGATGCTCTTAGCAGGAGGATACAGGTAAATCATATATCAGCTACGAGCTCCTATGGGACAAATTTACAGGATAGGATCTTGCAGGCAGGTCAACAGGATGAAAGGTATATGAAAATTATGCACAGGTTGCAGCAAAGTACAGGTACAGGTACAGGTAGTAGTACAAGTACATGTATAGGTACAGATAGTGGTACGAGTACATGTATAGATGGTGGTACAGGTATAGGTACAGATGCAGGTACATAGGATGTGGACTATCATCTCATGGAAGATGGATGGTTAGATTTAGGGAGAAGATATATGTGCCAGATAGCAGTGAGCTCAAGAAGGTGATCTTGAGGGACATTCATGTGAAACCATATTTAGGTCACCTGGGCTATTAGAAGATGCTGACAGTAGTGAAGAAATTCTATTATTGGCCGCATTTGAAGAGAGATGTAACATAGTTTGTGGCTAGGTGCTTGGATTTTCAGCAGGTAAAGGCAAAGTGTAAGCATCCACGTGGACTACTACAGCTGATTTTGATTCCCCAATGGAAATGGGAGGTCATTTCCCTGGAATTTATCACAGGTTTGTCTAGGATAGAGAGACAACATGATTCCACCATGGTAGTGGTGGACAAATTGACAAAGGTAGTGCACTTCATTCTAGTGAAGTATACATTCTCAGCAAGTAATGTAGCAGAGGTCTTCATTAGGGACGTGATTATATTGCATGGAGTTTCGAAGAAGATTGTGTCAAAAAGGGATGTGAAGTTCACTTCCAAGTTTTGGAAGGAGTATTTGCAGGTTTGAGCATAGAGTTGACCTTCAGTACATGTTATCATCTGCAAATAGATGGATAGACAGAGAGGGTCAATAGGATATTAGAGGATATGTTGAGGATGTATGTGATGCATCAACAACGGAAGTGAGAAGAGTACCTCCCATTGGTAGAGTTTTCTTGCAATAATGGGAATTAGGAGTCATTGAGGATGAGTCCATTTGAGGCATTGTATAGGCGGAGTTGTAATACTCCCATAAGTTAGAGTGATCTAGTTAACATGGTGTTGATCGGACCAAACATGTTGGCAGACATGGAGCAGGAAATGTAGGTAATCAAGAAGAATTTGAAAGAAGTATAAGATAGGTAGAAGAGCTATGTATATCGGAATAGGTTGTTCAAGGAGTTCTAGGTTTGGGAATAAGTGTCCTTGCACATCAAACCGAAGAAGAGCTCCTTGCGGATTGGGTCATGTGCCAATTGGAACCTCAGTTTTGTGGACCTTTCAGGGTTATTGAAAGGATTGGGTCAGTAACCTATTGAATTGCAATACCTTCGATAGTGAAAGTCCATGATGTTTTCCAAGTGTCGTTGATTAAGAAGTATGTTAAATATGTCAATCATGTGATTGACTAGTATGTATTTCAAGTGCATCCAAAAGGAGAATTCCAGTCAGAACCGTAGTGCATTTTGCAGAGAAAGATGCTCATGCTCTGGAACTGAGAAATCGAGCAGGTTAAAGTGCAATGGAAGCACTTTGGGATCATGTTTCCTTGGCTTGGGTTGAGTTACTAGTTCTTGGAAGCCCTAGTTGGACAAACACTCTAGAATCCCTGTAACAACCTGGGTTGAGTTACTAGTCCTAGAAGCCTTGGTTGGACAAAAGCTCTAAAATCCATTGGCGGGTTGAGTTACCAGTCCTGGAAGCCCTGGTTGGACAAACACTCTAGAAACCCAGAGTAAGTTATGGTTTGAGTTATTAGTCTTGGAAGCCTTTTTTGGAACAAATGCTTTGGTGCCCTGGAAGCCTTTGGTGGAGATCGATCTGATGATGCTTTTGTGATGTACGACCATTAGGTGGAATCATTGTTTGATGGGTTGAGGTGGTATGGCCTCTAGAATCCCTTGATGGTTTGATTGATGTGTTTTATGAGATCCCATATTCATGCTTGGAATATGGCACGGGGGTGACTAGCTGAAGAGAGATTTGGCTCAATCATTTCTATGGTTGGCTGGTTTGTGGAAGTCCCACAACTGGTTGGCCTTTTCATCATTAATGTGAGGTTGTTTCTCCTTATCACTTCATGAGTATTGTATTGGTTTATATGTGGATTATATGGCTATTATTTCCTTGGTATATCTGTGATTATTGTGTTATTTATGAAGATGTATTATGATAGTGGTTATATATGGCTCTCATCATGTTTTTACTTGTAAATAAATGAACAATGTGTCTATGGCCTAATAGATGAAATGACAATTAATGTGTTGAGGCATTAATGCTTCTCAACGATCCTCGAATAAATATGAGACCCCTATGCTCCGATCTATTGTTTAAACCTGTAGATTACATATTTGTGATATGTTGACGAAATGCTTGTCATGGCTAGTAGGGGTCCAATCAAGCCCTTGTTTTAGTAATTATATGTGTTTTACCATTTTGTTGTTATCTTGCAATTCTGAAAGTGTCATTGAGTTCTAGGTAGTGACCTGGGCTTTGGGCCTAAAAATGTGGCTCAAATTATGGGGACACATGCACAACACTAGGCAGAAAAGTCCCTGGACACATGTATACCCATGATGTGGGAGTGTCTAGAGCCTCCTGGATGCATGCTTTTTCATATCAAGGTAGCGTCCGAGGGTTTAATGGTCTAAAAGTTTAGTGGGACCCAAGGGCTGGTTACCTGAGTGGTTGGGATGGTTCTTGGGAGTCATATTGCTAATGTGGAAGATTTGTATAGTGCGTTTCCATCGGTTCCACTTTCTTAAGGTGACTTAGGACATTAAATCATATCATAGTAACTTCTCGTCACATGTTTACCCTAATTGGCTGGTTACTTGGGCAGATGTGGGAGGAAGGTGTTACAATATGGAGTTTAGTCTTATCATTAAAATTGATCCTAATCTAAGCATAACTTACCTTTAAAAAAATATTAAATAATACTATAATAAAAATTATATATAATAATTTAACTACTTTATTTATTTTAGAAAACATCCTCTTTATTTAAGGAGTTTGAGAAAAATCGATATAACATTATCATATATTTTTAACTAAATTTTATGTATTGAATATGTTTTGCTTTTTGTTTCTCTTTCCATAAGCAATCTCTAAATTATGGAGATTTTCTACCCCATCACATTAGCACGTCTTAAATATAATCATGTCATATTTTTCATTCAAATTAATAAAAAAACTATGATCACACAAAAATTATGGAATGTGAAGACATGGATTTTGGGGTAAAAGTTAGATGTTAACTTCTTGGGGGAATCAATATTTCAGTGATTTTAGCAATTATTACAAATTTATATTTGTAGTTGTTTAGTAACAAGTCATAGAAGCCTTATCAAGGGACATGTACAGTCAATTCATAAAGATATTTGGTGGAAACCCATAAAGGGAGAAAATCAACATTCTTCTTTCTTCTTAATCTTCAATATTTTCTATACATATGTTCATTGACACCCACTAGTAGGAAGCACTCATTCCCCTGCAATACTTTGTTAGCACCCGCCAACATGAAGCACCTACTCCCTTTCCACTATTTCACTGGAACCCACTAGCAGGGAGCACCCACTCCCTTGCACTGTTTATTCGACACTCACCAATAGGAAGCACCTACTCCCTCAAATTAGTTTTTTGGCACCAATATGTTGGAGGCACCGACCCCAAAGATCATCGTGGACCTCTCTCTCATCCATTTTCAAACTAGATCCACTCCCTTTATCATAACCTTCAAAATCAATACAAACCCTTTAACAAATTTATTCTTTGACTAGAAATAAATCATCACTAGCACAATTATTAATAAACATTTTTTTGTCATTGGTATGCACACATCTTTGCAACATCAATTTTGAACAATAGAAAGCTCAATATCCTACAACATCAATATTATAATTATCATGCAACCCTGTCATACACTTAACACACTTATTCTGACATTAAAAAAAACAAAACAAACAAACAAACAAATAAAAACAAAAACAAAAACAAACAAACAAAAACAAACAAACAAACAAACAAACAAAAACAAAACAAACAAACAAACAAAAAACAAAAAAAACAAACAAAAAAACAAACAAACAAAAAAAACAAACAAACAAACAAACAAACAAAAAAACAAAAACAAAAATACTCTTGACAATACAGTTACATTAGTCTCAACAACAAAGAGAAAAAGTATCCTTGTCACAAAGCCAGACTTTTGAGTACAATGATTACCACAATTATAGGTCTATCATCAACAACTCTACATTCTTATCCCCTCAACAGCTAACTCTTAGCAACATGATTTATCCTAGCATAAAATCACACCTTCAAGAATGAAATATAATTCTATCCTCCACTTCAACATCATACAAGTTCTAGAGACAAACATTGATTTTACTATATTATGATCTTGGAGCGACACAACACTTATTCATATGCCACTGCAACTTCATCATATTAACATTGGTCAACATATCCCTACCATACAAACCCTAGATTCCATCATTCATCATAGACATTACATCATTAGACTCAACATGCAATTCAAACCTCTACATATTAATAGTTACATCTGGTCACATGCCAATTTACAACAATTTCACAAGCTTAGTATGTTAGATGATCCAAAAACAAATTTTATCATAGGCTATAAAATTAGAACAAAATATTTATTAATTTAAGATATTAAATTAATAATTATTATTCTAGAATGTTTAATTATTTAATGGAGACTTTTAGAATAGCATATGTTGTAACTAGATATGACTCTCCAAATGTGTCGTATCTTAGGCTCTATTTTAGGAGATTAGTTAGCTAGTTGGTTTGAATAGCATTTATTGTAAATGGACACTTGTTATTTATTAAGTGATCCATAATTAGAGGTAGTTAGGACATGGAGCTTATAAATAGATCATTGCAAGAGTGTTTGTGTTGTTCGGGTGTAAACTCTTGCAAAATCATATTATGTAATTGTTTTTTCTGATTAATAAAATTATCTGTCTGAGGACACTTTTGCCATTATTGTGGTATCAGAGCTCTAGTAATGTTGCAGTGGATGTGAAGAGGAGATTCCAGCCCTACAAGTTTGTGCAAAACTCCATTGAATTGCTCAGCAAATAATTGGTGGAAATTTGTCAAAATTTTGTTGAAAACCAATTATTATAATTTCATTACATCTGAATAATCATTGAAAAACATATGTACATCTGATAATCGTTTCTACAACTACAATAGCTCTACCTCTTCCAACTTGGTGTGTTGGCAACATTTCCATCTTTATGTAACAAGCCGGTTGCATCTTTCAAATAACTTTCATACTCTATCGAGTATGGCACAATCAAACGATTGTGGGCATTGAAAGACTTGACATTACAGAGCTGATTTACTATTGATAACTTCATATGTGATGGCATATTATTAAAGAATGTGCCTTTTGGCCTTCGAATTACAGTGAAATAACCAACAGCGGAATCTTGTTGGTCCTTGGGTAAAGTTCTCTTCCATAAATCAAATTCTTGTCTATCCATATGTGGAGGATAGAAGTTTGCACCCTGTGGCTTGGAGAGCCGGTGGTTTCTCTGACCCACACAATTGCCAATTGTAGGGCAATGATGATCAAATCGATCAACATACGCTTTACACTTTCTACAATATCTTTCTCGTGCAAATAACCTGTTATCAGAGGTTGTCTCATCATTGCCAATTGTACCAGAAAAATGGTCCATGATGCCCAATTGATCAGTTTTAGTTTCTAAGAAGATAGTCTGATCGATGCTCTCTGCAAAAGTATTCTCATATATAACATAACCAGGATCACTTAACAACATCCTCCACAGACCAACTGCTGACTTGATTCCACATTCATTATTCTGGTATGTTTAAACAAAGACCATAGCACTACTGACTTGATTCCGCATTCATTATTCTTATATCCGCATGATTGTGTTCATGCTCGTTGCGATGTGTTCGTGGTTTCCTTTTGTGTCAACGTTTTAGACACGCCTTATGTTCAGTCAAGCTTTTAGTCGTGGGTTAGAAATATCTCTTATTCATGCAGGGAACAAGCCAAACTCAGAACTATGATTTCTCTGGTGTTTGTAAGAGCTTTTGCATAGGCTCTAAATTATCTGCTTTGTAGCATGTATTCTTAAGTTGTGAATATTTTTTAAATTTGGAGAGATAAGGTATATATTTTTTATGTAATGTTTTTTTGGAGTAATAAGGATTTTGTAATATTTGTGGAGGAATAAGGTCATTTGTAATTTTTGGAGTAATAAGGGGATATTTTTATTTGTAATTTGTAAATTGGAGAGATAAGGTGTGTTGGGCAATTTGTTCTTTAAGAAGTTCTTTTTTATTTGTCAATTGGGATCATCACATTGTAACTCAAAGTAATTTTACTTTGACGGGGGGTAATTTTTTTTACCAGATTGTGCAAAAGCACCATTGTAAAAGTCAAATTTTGAAAGTTGCCTTGTAAAAATTTGAGAAATTGACTAGAGTCAAGTGCAAAGATCAGTCAATTTTCTCCTGTTTTGACGACTATTTGAGGGTCAAGGCCAAACCCCGATAGATCGTGTTTCTTGCATGGTGTGTTGTGTTGAGTATCTTGTCATTTCTGTTCTGATTCTTGGTGTGACGCTTCAAAGCTACAATGTCTAAGTTGATTAATTTGTTTTCTGATTCTGACAAACTTGAAGGCACAAAATCTTATAAAACATGGCATTGTCTCATCGAAAGCGCTCTCATTTACAATGAATTATGGCAGGGAATATGTGATGGAGATGTTAAGCCGAATAAACCCATAGATGTAGCTGCACTAGCAAAATGGGAAATCAAGAATGCTAAAGCCTTAGCTCTTATTAAATCTTTTGTGAATGATGAAATGTATGTCCATATAGAAAATGCTACAGATGCATGGTCTACTTGAAAACTTTTAAAGACCTCTTTGATACTCAGCCTGAATCAAAGAAAGTCGATCTACAATTAAAATTGTTGCAACAAAAATTAACTGAAGGCGGTGATGTTCTTGAATATATCTCAAGACTTAAGAATATTAGGCAAGAAACTATTAATGTTGGTTTTCCCGCAATTGATGATAGCTTTATGGTCACAATTGCAATTGTTGGACTTCCTTCTTCCTACACACATTTTTTGGAGACTCTACAAGTAACTGGGAAATTAGAGAAACTAAATTTTGATGAAATATGTGAAATGTTGACTCAACATGATAAAACTTTTGGGAAGAAGAAGAAATTTGGTGAAGATGTTTTTCTCACAGAGGCCAGCACTAGTAAGTCATCAGCAGCCAGTTCTCAAGGCAGAGGCAGAGGGAATCAGAATCAAGCAGCATATAATTTAGGATGAAGCCAAAGCAGAGGAAACAATTTTAACAGAGGAGGAAGGAATAATTTTCAAGGTAGAGGAAACAACCAAGGAAGAGGAAATTTTCAAGGACAAGGATATAATAATCAAAGTAGAGAACAATCTCAAAATAGAAGTCAAAGCAGAGGCAAACGACAATATTCAGGGAGAGGAAGAGACTTAAGTGAAATTGTGTGTCGAAGATGTAACAAAGTTGGACATTATGCTGAAGATTGTCGAACTTCACTTAATAAAATTCCCAAGTTTCAGCAGCATTCAACGCAATTTGCCAATGATCAAGATGAAGATAACTCAGAATATGTTTTTACTTCCTCGCCAGCATCACAACTTTCATCCCATCTTAGAAGTGACTATGAAGATGCCTGGATCTTGGATTCCGGGGCAACTCAGCACATGACTTGTCGACGTGATTTTTTTTGGAATTTTCAAGATTACCAACTTAATTCCATTTTTCTTGCTAATGATACAAAACATACTCCTTATGGAAAAGGAGTAGTAAAAGTTTTTCTCCCTGGCATTGGAGAAAAAATGATTTCCAATATATGGTATGTACCCAGTTTTAAGAAAAAATTGCTCTCTTTAGTCACGATTCGACAAGCAGGACATCAGGTGATTATGGAAGATGGTTTAGTGAAGATTAATGATGTGAAGTTCACTTCCAAGTTCACTTCCAAGTTTTGGAAGGAGCTATTTCTAGGTTTGAGCACAGGGTTGACCTTCAGTACATGTTATCATCTATAGACAGATGGATAGACAGATAGGGTCAACAAGATATTAGAGGATATGTTGAGGATGTATGTGATGCATCAACAATGGAAGTGAGAAGAGTACCTCCCATTGGTAGAGTTTTCTTGCAACAATGGGAACCAGGAGTCACTGAGGATGAGTCCATTTAAGGCATTGTATGGGTAGAGTTATAATACTCCCATAAGTTGGAGTGATCCAGTTAACATGGTGTTGATTGGACCAGACATGTTGGAAGACATGGAGCAGGAAATGCAAGTAATCAAGAAGAATTTGAAAGAAGCATAAGATAGGTAGAAGAGCTATGCAGATTAGAATAGGTTGTTCAAGGAGTTCTTGGTTTGGGAATAAGTATCCTTGCACATCAAACCGAAGAATAGCTCCTTGTGGATTGGTTCATGTGCCAATTGGCACCTCAGTTTTGTGGACCTTTCAGGGTTATTGAAAGGATTGGGTCAGTAAACTATTGAATTGCACTGCCTTCGATAGTGAAAGTCCATGATGTTTTTCAAGTGTCATTTCTTAAGAAGTATGTTAAATATGTTGATCATGTGATTGACTGGTATGTATTGCAAGTGCATCCAGAAGGAGAATTCCAGTTGGAACCGTAGTGCATTTTGCAGAGAAAGATGCTCATGCTCTGGAACTGAGAAATCGAGCAGGTTAAAGCGCAATGGAAGCACTTTGGGCCCATGTTGCCTTGGCTTGGGTTGATTTACTAATTCTTGGGAGCCCTAGTTGGAAAAACACTCTATAATCCCTGTAACAACTTGGGTTGAGTTACTAGTCCTAGAAGCCTTGGTTGGACAAAAGCTCTGGAAGCCATTGGTGGGTTAAGTTACTAGTCTTAGAAGCCCTGGTTGGACAAACACTCTAGAAACCCAGAGTAAGTTGTGGGTTGAGTTACTAGTCTTGGAAGCCTTTTTTGGAACGAATGCTTTGGCACCCTGGAAGCCTTGGGTAGAGACCGATCTAATAATGGTTTTGTGATGTACGACCATGAGGTGGAATCATTCTTTGATGGGTTGAGGTGGTATGGACTCTAGAATCCCTCGATGGTTTGATTGATGTGTTTTATGATATCCCACATTCATGCTTGGAATATGGCACAGGGCTAACTAGCTGAAGAGAGATTTGGTTCAACCATTTCTACGGTTGGCTAGTTCGTGGAAGTCCCACAACTGGTTGGCCTTTTCATCATTAATGTGAGGTTGTTTCTCCTTATCACTTCATGAGTATTGTATTGGTTTATATGTGGATTATATGGCTATTATTTCCTTGGTATATCTGTGATTATTGTGTTATTTATGAAGATGTATTATGATAGTGGTTATATATGGCTCTCATCATGTTTTTACTTGTAAATAAATGAACAATGTGTATATGGCCTAATAGATGAAATGACAATTAATGTGTTGAGGCATCAATGCTTATCAACTATCCTCGGATAAATATGAGACCCCTATGCTCCGATCTATTGTTTAAACCTATATATTACATATTTGTAACATGTTGACGAAATGCTTGTCATGGCTAGTAGGGGTCCAGCAAAGCCCTTGTTTTAGTAATTATATGTGTATTATCATTTGGTTGTTATCTTGCAATTCTGAAAGTGGCATTGAGTTCTAGGTAGTGACCTAGGCTCTGGACCTAAAAAAGTGCCTCAAATCCCAGGGATGCATGCACAACACTAGGCAGAAAAGTCCTTGGATGCATGCATACCCATGATGTGGGAGTGTCTAGAGCTTCCTGGATGCATGCCTTTCCATATCAAGGTAGCGTCCGAGGGTTTAATGGTCTAAAAACTAGTGGGACCCAAGTGTTGGTTATTTGAGTGGTTGGGATGGTTCCTGGTAGTCCTATTGCTAATGTGGAAGATTTGCATAGTGTGTTTCCATCGGTTCCACTTTCTTAAGGTGACTTAGGACATTGAATCATATCATAGTAACTTCTCATCACATGTTTACTCTGATTCGCTGGTTACTTGGGTGGATGTGGGAGGAAAGTGTTACAATATGGAGTTTAGTCTTATTATTAAATTGATCCTAATCTAAGCATAACTTACCTTTAAAAAAATATTAAATAATACTATAATAAAAATTATATATAATAATTTAACTACTTTATTTATTTAAAAAAAACGTCCTCTTTATTTAAGGAGTTTGAGAAAAATCCATATAACATTATCATATATTTTTAACTTAATTTATGTATTGAATATGTTTTGATTTTTATTTCTCTTTTCCATAAGAAGTCTCTAAATTATGGATATTTTCTACTCCATCACATAACATGTCTTAAATATAATCATGTCATATTTTTCATTCAAATTAATAAAAAAACTATGATCACACAAAAATTATGGAATGTGAAGACATGGATTTTGGGGTAAAAGTTAGATGTTACTCTCTTGGGGAATCAATATTTCAGTAATTTTAGCAATTATTGAAAATTTATATTTGTAGTTGTTTAGTAACAAGTCATAGAAGCATTATCAAAGGACATGTACAGTCAGCTCATAAAGATATTTGGTGGAAACCCATAAAGGGAGAAAATCAACATTATTCTTTGTTCTTAATCTTCAATATTTTCTATACATATGTTCATTGACACCCACTAGTAGGAAGCACTCACTCCCTTGCAATATTTTGTTAGCACCCACCAACATGAAGCACCTACTCCCTTTGCATTATTTCACTAGAACCCACAAGCAGGAAGCACCCACTCCCTTGCAGTGTTTTGTCGACACTCACCAATAGGAAGTACCTACTCCCTCAAATTAGTTTTTTGGCACCAACCTGCTGGAGGAACTGACCCAAAAATCATCATGGACCTCTCTTTCATCCATTTTCAAACTAGATCCACTCCCTTTATCACAACCTTCAAAATCAATACAAACCCTTTAACAAATTTATTCTTTGACTAGAAATAAATCATCACTAGCACAATTATTAATAAACATTTTTCTGTCATCAGTATGCACACATCTTTGCAACATCAATTTTGCACAATAGAAAGCTCAACATATCCTACAACATCAATATTATAATTATCATGCAACCCTATCATACACTTAACACACTTATTCTGACTTAAAAAAAAAAAAACAACAATACTCTTGACAATACAGTTACATTAGTCTCAACAACAAAGAGAAAAATTATCCTTGTTAGAAAGCCAGACTTTTGAGTACAATGATTACCCCAATTATAGGCCTATCATCAACAACTCTACATTCTTATCCGCTCAACGGCTAACTCTTAGTAACATGATCTATCCTAGCATAAAATGATACCTTCAAGAATGAAATATATTCCATCCTCCACTTCAACATCATACAAGTTCCAGAGACAAACATTGATTTTACTATATTATGATCTTGGAGTGACACATATTCATATGCCACTGCAACCTCATCATATTAACATTGGTCAACATATCCCTACTATACAAACCCTAGATTAGTCATCATAGACATTACATCATTAGACTCAACATGCAATTCAAACCTCTACGTATTAATAGTTACATCTGGTCACATGCCAATTTAAAACAATGAACAACATGATCTTAGCAATTTCCTACTCTTTACTTTGTCACTAGAAAAACCATACAAAATATATCTTCCCTAATTGAAATATCATATTGCATATATCTTACCCAATAGGAATATCGTCATCAATATGGCAGTCAATACATCAAATCACTCAACCAATACCGCTTTTCAATAACAATCTTTAATATCAACAACTTCAAACAACATACATGTTCAAAGATATTATCAATCAACTCTAACTAGCAACACTCATCTCAAAGACACGTATCCATGTAATGATAATAGTTTCCTCTATCACTTAAACAACCCTCGGGTATCATATAAACTATAACACCCTTGATTTCATTGTTGGCTAAAGTAACAAAAAGAATTAGATTTACAACACTATGGTCAATATTGATGAGTGTTCAATTCTATCACACAAATGACCTTGTATAACAACTACAAGAACATGGATTTTCACAATTCCTTCAATATTCATTAAGCATCCTAATGGTGGCACACTAGGTAACTCAGTATATACTTTGCAAGCACTGATTACATCCTCCAAACCTGACATTTTTTTTTACAATTGGACACTTGAAACTAACGCTTATTATAGTAGGTAGATTTGGTTGAGTTGTTGAGATAATTTCTTAACAACCATTCTTCTTTTTCTGGAATTAGTTGGATCTCACAAGCACCACAAATATGTGATGTATCTGCATCATTTGCATAGTGTAATAGAACTTTTCTTTGTGTGTGCACCTCTCTTTTTATTTACTTGGTATCAAAGTTGGTATCTCTAGGTTTACTCCTTATGGAGGGCTCGAGTAGATATCAGAGGAGTCTAAAACTATGAGGTGACCTTTGACTTGTTGAGATCTAGTAACTCAATGCAAACATTAAAAGTGTGGCTGATAAAAGCATTCAGTGAAATCAGAACCAGAGGTGAGTGTCCCATTTGAGGAACCTTATTTGCCATCGTTACACCCTACATCACTAACCTTACATGTGGAGTGTTGGAGCCACTACTTACTCCTCAACGAAAAGATTACAGACTCTCCTGGCTATGTGGGAGGAGGTGAGGTGAAAAGTCCTTTGCATGTACAAATGAGGGGGTATTTATAGCCAAGGGTGAAAACTGACCATTGTGGCCATTCGACGACCCTCATGACTATTTGACTTCCATGAATTTTCAACTTTAGATGACTCTTTGTACAACAAGTGGGTCTCTTGGACTTCCACGTTACATTAAATTGATTGACAACATAGCCTATAGTGGAGTTGTGGGCGACATGACTCATGACATGACTCGACATGATAGTGTTGGTACATTCGTGATGTTGTTGGAGTGCATGTCGAGTTATAGTGCTGCTAAGTGATGGATGTCTTCATGGTGTATCACAACTTCACCTCTGCATCACAAAGAGCACAAAGTATTCAATGGTATTTGGTTCGCTTGATGATGCTTAGGTATGTTGCTCCTTGCTTGCTTGTTGGAAGGCTTGTCAGGCTCATCTTTTTGTGAAAGGTGCATGTTTGTCCCTTCATCCCTTCGTGAGCACATCTTGCATGTTTTCTCATCCATCCATCCATCTGCGAACATCTCTTTGTATAATCATTCGTTCATGAGCACATATCTTCGCATGCATTGTTCATTCATTTGTTGAACCTATACTTCTACATGTTCTCCCTTCGTTCATCTCATTCACCATATGTCCATGTTTGTTGGTGTAAATATACTTGCATTCACTTATGTCAAGATGACATCAAACCCAAAACCTCCTAGTCTACCACAACACATGATCACTTTGGATACAGATGACAGGAAGAGGCAGCAAGGCTGTGAAGCGGGAAGATGGATCCAGACACTGCTGACGAAAACTGTGCAAGAGTCACTGAGTGAGCAAGATGGGCAATCCAAGTCTACAGTGACTATCTGTGAGGTCTGGCTCAGATAGAAGGCAAAATTGTGCAAATTTTGCGAGGGAAAGTCTGGGCTTCAGGAAGGTAAGATAGGTAGGAATTATGTAGTTTTTGGGAGGAATTGCCTTAGAGCCTGGCAGCTAAAATTGTGCAATTTTGAGAGGGAACTAGCCGTTGGATGCTGAGGTCACTAGAATTTGGCTGCTAGGGTCACTGGTAGCCAAAAATATGAAATTCCTTGAGGGAGCTGGCAGTTGGCTATTGGGGTCACTGGCAGTAGAAACTGCGCAATTCCTGGAGGAAGCTGGTAGTTTGCTGCTAGGAGTTGATGGCAAAGGAAACTGCACTGAGGTTGGGATGATGGATTGCTGATCACCTCTATGCAATTTTTGAGTTGAGAAAACTATTTAGTAGCAAAGGGCTTGCTCATGAAAACTACGTAATTTATTGGATGAGCAATCGGTCGACTGATGGGATGATTGACAGGGAAAACTACACAATTTTCTAAGGGAGACCGGGCCATGCACTTGGTTTCTCTCTAACATGTCTGCGTAATTTCCTTAATCAGCTGAGTGAGTAAGGTTAGTGGCCTCTACGTAATTATAATAAGACTCAAAGATATTTCCCTTACTAGCTAAGACTATTTATAGCTTAATGAGATCGAAAACCATAACTACTAGTGGTCCCTTGCATAACATAGGTTAACCACTTTATTTATTAACTATGGCCCATTTATAGTTAATTTTGGTCCATTTTCTATAATGTGGGTCAACCACTTACAATTATTATTAATGAAATCTTTATTGACTCTTTAACTAATTATGACTCTCACTCAGCCCCTTGGGCTTATTACATAAATAAAGGGGTTAGGGTTGGACCCTAACATGCCCCCCCTCATCAAAATCAACCTTGTCCTCAAGGCTAAAGTTGTGGAAATTACTGAAGAATAGTGGTTGTTTCCCAAGTCACATCTTCTAGAAAGGTGTCTTTCTATTTGATGAAGACTTCCTTGATCATGCGACTGTGGATATGTATTTCACGAGTATCGAGGGCCTGTTCTGGTTGGAGCCAAATTGAGCCTTCCTCATCCAATTTGGGTAGACTGGTTTGAACCCTACAATTATTCCCCACCACTTTCTTGAGGCACAATACATGGAAGGCCAGATGGATTTTTGAAGTAGGTCGCAAGGCCAGTTTGTAAGTGACTGCTCCTATGCGTTGAAGTATTTGATAAGGCCCATAGAATTTTGGTGCTAGTTTCTGTTAACCATTTTCTTTTAGATATGTTTTCTTATATGGTTAGAGTCATAGGAATACCTAATCCCCTTCTTGAAATGAGCGCTTAGAATGATGTTGGTCAACCTGTCGCTTCATTCTGTTCTGAGCTTGATGTAGATTATCTTTGAGATGAGTGATCATGGTGGCATGGCCATGCAGGAGCTTATCAACTTCCTATACTTTAGAAGAGATAGGGAAATAAGAAACTGGTGAAGGTGAGAGTTGGCCATCCACTTCCTCATATGGTGTCATCTTGGTGGCTTCATGATAGTTAGTATTATACCACTATTCAGCTAATGGTAGCCACTATACCCATTGATGTTTCTTGTCTAAAGTGTAGTACCTCAGATAGGTCCCCAAAATTTTTTGACCGTTTATATTTGACCATCAGTTTAGGGACAATAGGTATTACTTAGTTGGAGTTGTGTACCCTGTAGCTTGACTATTTCCTGCCAAAATTTGTTGGTGAAACTGGGGTCTAGATCAGACACAATGGAAGTCGGCATGCCATGCAGTTTGAATATTTGGTCAAAGGAAACTTGAGTCACCATAGTTGGGGTAAATGGGTGTGGTAGAGTGCAAAAATGAGCATATTTGGAAAGTATCTCAATAACCACCATGATGACTGATTTGTTGCCTAACTTTGGGAGACCAGTGATGAAATCCGTGGAAACATTCATCTAGACAGAAGAAGGGTGTGGCAATGGTTGTAAGTTTCCCAATAACTTGGTTGTTTCCTCTTTGTTACATTGGCACAAATCACATTCATCTACAAAAGGAAGAATGTTTTTCTTCATGCTAGTCCAAAATAAAAAACGATGGGCTCACGCATAAGTCTTCTTAAATCCTGAATGACCTGTAATCAAAGATGAGTGCAACTCGTGCAAGATGTGGGTTTTGAGGGTGGAGGCTAGGGATATCACTACTCAATCCTTCTAGCTAAGAATCTCGTCCTTCCAAGAGTAGTCTACTAAGGAATTAGGATCTTCCCTTAAGTTATTGATGAATTGGGACAGAGAGGGGTGGGAGAACCATTCATTGTGGGCCTCTTCAATCCATTCTAGTATGGGTAGAGAGAGTGATATAAGGGTACTCTCATCCTCAAATTGGCACAATAAGGCATCAACCACTACATTGTCACGCCCCTTCTTGTAAATTATCTCATAATCATATTCCAACAGTTTGGAAAGCCATTTATTTTGTTGTGGCAATGATATACGTTGCTCTAGAAAATATTTTAGGCTATGACGATCCATGTGGATTTGGAAACGTCACCCTAATAAGTATGGTCGTCAAGTGTCTATTGCATGTAAGATGGCCATCATTTATTTCTCATAAGTAGATTGACCCAGATATTTTCCACTAAATTGTTGACTAGTGAAAGCCAATGGTCTACCTTCATGCATTAACATGATGCCAATACCCATAACTAAAGCATCACATTAAATCACAAAAGATTTGGTGAAGTCAGGTGAGGCCAATACTAGAGTGGAGTGCATGGGTTGTTTGAGAGCCAAGAAGGCCTGCTAAGTTTCATTAATCAAGAGAAATTATTTTTTCTTGAGAATATTAGTAAGGGGTCCGGTAATAATTCCATAATTGCAGACAAATTTGCAATAATATTCAGTGAGACCCATGAATCTCCTCAAACTCTTTAAAGTTTTTGGTTTGGGCCAATCTTGCAATGGCTGAATCTTTTTCGGATCAACCCTCACTCCTTCACAACCCAAAATGTGTCCCAAATAATCTACTTCTTCCAAGCAAAAGGAGCACTTGGATAATTTGAAAAATAGTTTGTGAACTTGGAGCAGTTGCAATATTTGGTCTACATATTGAATATGTTTGTCCTAGGTTACGTTGTTGATGAGAATGTCATCGAAGAAGACTAAGGCAAATTTTCTAAGATATGGTTTCAAAAAGTGGCTCATGAGGCTTTAAAAAGTGGATGGTGCGTTACAAAGACCAAATGGCATGACAAAGAATTCATAGTGGCCTTCATGAGCTTGGAAATATGTCTTCGGAATTTCTACTTCCTTCATGCATATTTGGTGATAGCCAAGCGTAGGTATAGCTTAGTAAAGAATTTAGCCCCAAGCAGTTCATCAAGCAAATCATCAACAACTAGAATAGGAAATTTGTCCTTGATATTGTGCTTGTTAAGGGCCCGAACGTCTAGACACATTCACCATTCTCCATCTTTCTTTCGAACCATGACCACTAGAGATAAATAAGGGATTATGCTGGGACGGATAACACAAACTTCGAGGAGTTCGTTGATGATTTTTTCAATTTCATTATTTTGGGAAAAATGATATCGATAGGGGCATACATTAGGTGGTTGGGAACCCGAGACCAAATGGATGTTATGATCATGTTCACCCCAAGAGGGTGGAAGCTCTTTAGGTTTGTCAAATACTCGCTAGTGGCAATCTAATACTTGTTACATCTCAGAATGAATATGAGGAGTAGTGGATTCAATTGCTTGGATGACATTAAATTGGCCGACTACTCCATGATGGCCCTTTTTAAAAATCTTCTCCATTCAATGCGAGTTGATGATAGTAGGAGCACCTGCTTGGAGTCCCCTCAATGTATGAATGTGGTCATTTTGCTTAAAGCTCATATATAACTCCTAGAAATATGTTGTGATAGGGCCGAGTGGGTGAATCCATTCAGTACCAAGGACAATGTTGCAATGACCCATTTCAATGGAAAAAATGTGGGTCTTTAGGTGGTAGCCTCCCATTTGAAGCTTAATATTTTCATAGTAGCCTTCACATTTCATGGTCCCCTCATTAGTGATAAGGATTTGGAAATTAGATATTTCCCATACAAATAAATGAACAAATTCTGCGACTCTCTTATCGATAAAGTTATGAGTGATGCCATTATCAATCAATACCACTACTAGTCGATATTTAGTAAAGCCACATATTTTGAGAGTTGGGGTGAAGAAATTCCAACCAAGGAATGTGGTGATATAACCAGCTCATCTGGCGTAGCTATGAGATATTTGTTTGGGTTGGTTTGGGTTTCACCCACTTCTTCCTCAAGCACCTCAAGATATGGAGCTTCATCTGTTGAGCTATTATTAGTAGCATCAATTTGAAAGAATTTTGGTTCATTTCATTTATGTCTAGGGGAGTACTTTCCATCACAGTAGTAGCACCGTCCTTTTCTCCTTCTTTCAGCCATTTCTGTCGGCGATACGTTTTGAACCTTAAGTGTTTGGGTGGGGCCCGGTGCCTGGGTGGGACATGCCTTGGAAATGAAATTTGGATGATTGGAATAGGCATTTAAGATGTTTTTCCACATTTTAGGCCTTGCGACATGCATCTAACCAAGTAGCTAGGTGATGCATTTAGACATGGGCTTGGATGGTTTCCTTTAGGCCACTGATGAAACATTCCAAGTGAAAGTCATCTCCTAGGCCATCAATTCTACTGGCCAATTGTTCAAAGGCTACAATGTAGTCCTTTACTATACCTTTTTATTGGATCTTAGTGAGACGACCCAAAAAATTAGATTCTCGATCAAAGAAATCACATATGGCTTTTGAGAACATGTTCCAAGTTGCTCTCCCTGGATAACATTTTTGATGCCACTTCCACCACTACCATATCTCTTAGTCCAAGTAAAGGGTTCCCACATGTAGTTTAGTTCCGTGTTTGTAGATATCATTAAGGAAGAAATATTGTTCCATTTGTGCTACCCATACTATAGGGTTAGAACCTTCAAATTTGTAAATGTCCATCCTAGGTGTCCAATGGCTCGAAGAGTGGCGATTTCTGTGCAAGTGAATGTGATGGTTGAATTCTCCTTTTATGTTTACATCAACTATAGGCTACTACCTACGAGTCGTCTTTATAACATCTAGCAGTTTTGAGATCTAGGTGGAAAATTTCTCCTCGAATTCTTCAAATCTTTTCTCATGTTTGTTGAATTTCTTGACTGCCCTTTCTGTAGCCATAACTTGAGATCTGGTATCGAGCATATACCATCCCCTATCAAAATTTTAAGCTTACTTAAGAGTAGTACACTTGGAAATGTGGCAAGCTCGGTAGTCTAGTGGAGTGGGTCACTTGAATCCACGTTGGGAAAAAAATTTGGCATCGCTAGAAAATTCGGGGCTTACAAGTGAATGGTACCACTACGACTAGTTCGTCAACCTGAAGCTTATGGGATAAGTCTCCTACAAGCATCCCAAGATGGCCTCAAACTTTTCTTTTTTTATTTCGAAAGGAATTTTACTCCCATCTAATCAATACTGCAATGGCCAAATTCTAGAAATATTGATACTACCAAATATCCTACAAAAATCAGGCATGCACTGTAGTAATAGAAAACCCAATGTATTGGTACTGCAGATGTTGCTACAATATGGTATGGACTATGCGGCCAAAAGCCTCATTGTACAAAGAGTATGATCTGCAATGTGAAAAGCCCAAATACTGAATCTGAGCTATATGGCGGTGGCAGAAACCCAACTGCTGGATCTGACCTAGACAATGACGGTTCAACCTTAACAACTGTATCTGACCTAGAAGACAAGGTAGAGGGTGATCTTCAGATAGTGAAGGGAACTATAGTCACAAAGGAGTGTCAGGTGCTACAAATCATAATATATGCAAAGGTCCAACAATAGTACTCAACCTAATATCTCAAGGTGATGACTAAGGAGGACCGATCATACCCTTAGCCGTACTACCCAACTACCCTATTTTATGTGCAATTGATCTCCCTGAGTGTTGTTCTCAGTGTAATGTAGTAACAAGATGGAGGACGACTTATCTAGGGTTAGGTTTCATGTTATCTTAGGGGGATTTTTATATACCCAAGGGTATGTGGAAGTGCATTTTGTGCATGGTTCTGTCTAATGCGCTATTACTCTAAGGGGTACCCACACAAGCTATAAGTGAGTCCAAAAAGTGTGACCACCTCTTGTAGTTCCTGTGTGCATGCATCCCCAAATCCACATGTTTATGCACTCAACGATAGATCACATGGTTTAAAGACATTGGAAGACCTCTCTAGCCTGAAAAAAATTATGTGAAAATTGGAGATACATCTGGCCCTGGAAAGTGCTCTGATACCACTTGTTATACTCTTAACCTACAAGAAACCCATAATACCATAAATATGAAGAAATATATACCAAAACACAGAATTGTCATATGAAATGAGACAAATTGTAAAATATTTTATTATTTAGAAGCAAATTACAATGTTCACTTTCCTCTTCGAGGGAGAAACCTCCAACAGAGCAGAGCTCAATTACAATAAGACTCGACGATATTTCACTTACTAAGTAAGACTATTTATAGCTTAATTGTGTTCTCTTTTCTATAATGCGGGTCAACCACTTACAACTATTATTAATGCAGGCTTTATTGACTCTTTAACTAATTATGACTCTGACTCAACCCCTTGGGCTTATTACATAAATAAAGGGATCAGGGTTGGGCCATAACAGTCAAGCACCCCAAAAAGTAGCACAATTTTCTCCTAAACCAAATATCTAAGTGAAGGAGAAACAATGATCCAAAACACCGAACATGACAAATCCTAGGAAGAAAAGGAGAATATTGAACCTAAAAAATGATACCATAATAACACAAGAACTTGAGAAAATTGGTTCCATGCCCACACCACCTAGACCTTGTTCAAAGACCAATTTACAGAGAATCCAAATGGTTGAATGCAACAGGAGCAGAAAAAGCTAAGAGGAGTAGACTTACAAAAGTAACCCTTCCACCTTGGAGTCCAAGTTTGCCTAGATCGCCGAAGTCTCCCGGATTCTTGTTTACACCGTAGCCGACATGCACCAACTTTCTTTCGAGACCCTCATTATTATACAATAACAGTTGCAAAGCTTGTTCCCTAGAATGACTTAACCATCGAATGATTTGGCGAGGCATCTTCGAATGTCTTTAAACCCATTTCATTGTACTACCATCATCCCAAAGAGGTTCAATTGTCACATGCTTGTAGAGTAAATGAAACAATATGGGGGCGGCTCACCTGTCCTCCCACCACCTTGTGTTAAGCCTCAAGTCATGTCTCCATGCGAGAGCGACCAACAATCCAAATGTCCTCCTCTTGAGCACGCACCCCATCTGGGTTAAATAATATAGATTTTTATTTGAAAATGGAAATTAATTTATTTTTATTATAATAATATATCAAATGGCATAATGAAAGATAAATTTCATTTCTATAAATAATTTTATTTTAATAGTTAATTTATTTTCTTAATTTAAAAAATATATATATGATAACATTGAAAAATAATTTTAAGTTAAAATTTTGAGAAAATCCATGGTAACTTTTAATGTGAAAATGGTATTCACTATGGTGAAACAAACTTAGTTTGAAAGTGGTACTCCTTATTGTGAAACTTTCTAGTTGTGGTAACCTTTTTTATATGCCAAGACATATAAGTACATAAATCATTCAATAAAAACTAAACTAATGAGAAGTTGAGATTATATGGATAGGTAGGTTGCTTATAGTAACACCTTTAATAAGCAAAAGCCTACAAGGGCATCAATTATTTTTTATATTTAAAAATAGATTATAAATTATTTTTTTGAAGTGAAAATTTTGATTTATTATTATTATATGATGAACAACTTATTAAAAGAAAATTTCCATATTTATTAACAAAATTTATATGAATAGTTGATTTACTTTGCTACTTCTTAAAAAAATATATAATATTAAATTTAATTTTAGAATTTAAATTATATATAATTTAATTTAATTTAATTTATGTAAAAAATATTAAATATATAAATATTATTTTAATTATAAAATTAAATCAGTAAATAATTATTAATTATAATAATGCAAATACTATTAAAATATAAAGAAATTTACACAGCAAAATTTATTGGTCACTCGCAATGAAAGTGAGAGTCACTTAGTTTGAAAGTGATAGTAGTTATAATGAAACTCACTTGTCATGGTAACATCTTTTATAAAAAAAAGCATGCAGGACATAAATCATCAATCAAAACTAAATGAATTGAAAGCTTAGAATCTATTATATATCTAAAGATAATGTTCAACGTTAACCTTTTTAATAAACAAAAGCAAAATGTATAAATTGATTTTAATATTCAAAATTAAATTATAATAATTTTTTGAGATTAAATAAATTATTTAATTGTGACTTATTCGGATTGGAAATAATTAACATAAACTAATTATTTAAAAATAAAAATAAAAATATTTTTTTTATTTCTATTATAAAAAAATTATTTTAACAATTAGTCTATTTTCTTGAACTTAAAAATATAACAATAGTAAAATATAAATTTAACTTTGAATTTCATATACAAAACAACCCTTATAAATATAATCAAAATGAATATATATTATAAATAATTTCATATAGGAAAGATATATTATTTTAATAGTAATTTATTAAATTAAATAATGGTTTATTAATTATAGTAATACAAATATTATTTACAATATAAATAAATTATGTGACACTAGAGTTGTATTTTCATGAAAATATCCTTTCATTTTATATAATTAGTAAAAATTCAACATATTTACTGAATATATTAATTTTCTAAAATTAAAACTCTAATATTTTTATTAAAAAATATAAAATCATTCTAAAAGTAGAAAAGCGCAAGCTAGAAAACTTTAGTGTAGAACCAGTTATGAACTAGTGAAGTATTCATTTCTGAATTAGGATAAAAATATAAGCAAAACGAACATGGTAGGGCAGCTTTAAATTCTCGACACAAGGGAGAGTGTGAATTGAGATTTACAAGTGTAGAAGCAAGAACAGAGTGCAAGCGAGAGAGAAGAAAGAATGGAAAATACGTGGGCTAAACTCCCTTCCCATCTGCAATTTATGGTACTCAAAAGGCTTTCCCGCTTGGATTTGTGCAAACTGCAATGTTCCTGTCACTATTTTAATTCTCTGCTCTCAAACTTAGAGTTTGTGATTGAGTATGAGAAAAACCGCGCTGCTCACGCGCGCTTCTACCTTCAAGCCCCACGCGACCTCTGGGACTCTGCCGTTGTTGGCCAAGAGTGGAAGTTGGTTGCTTCCAGCGACGGGTTGTTGTGCTACGACACGTACCTACGGCCTTCAAGAATGCAGAGGATATTCTGGGTCTACAATCCTCTCTTTCCCAGCGACGGCAATTCACGGATTTTGATGGCGCCGGTGACTGACCACCGCCGTAAAAAGGTTAGGGAGATCGCAGGAATCGGGTTCGATCGGAAAAACGGTGTATCCAAGCTCGTCTTGTGCGAGGAGTCGTTTGACCCGGTCAATTGTCATCATGAAAGGACCACTTTTATTTACAATTTCAAAGAGCTGACGTGGAAGCATCTAGTACCACAGTCATTGCAAATTAATGAGAAAGGTGAAGGTCCACCTTTAGTTGGTCCAGCTATGAATGTTAATGCTCATGGTCCAGCTATGAATGTTAATGCTCAAGTTGTGAATGAACGTTTATTGTGTTGGCTCATGCATGATGTGCCATTCTTGTGCATTCCATACATGGTGCTCTTCTTTGACTTGGAAGAAGAGGAGTGGTTGGACCCAATCCTCCTCCACCACGAGTCGTTCGTTCCAATATGTATCGCAGAGCTTGAAAATGACGTCTGTTTGGTAGGTAGAACATATGGGTTGATGGAGTTGAGGCTTTTGAAATTTGATATGCACCACAAAGTTTTGAGATCAGAGGAAACAATTTCACCCCCACCACCACCTTCCTTCTGGAAACATGGCCATCTCTCGGGAGGTCCGGGTGTTGTTGTGTGGGTCGAAGAAGACAAAAGGGACGCCAGAATGCAGCGTCTATGGGTTTTTGAGATGTCACATCATTGTTGGGAATGTTTTGGCACTTTTCCATTGAGCGATCAAGATTACTATCGTGGTGACCGGATTTGTTTTGAATCCACTCTTTTCAGATTCGGCTAGTCCAACAATTCATCAGCATTCATCCCTTTGAACCAATATGCATGTATTGGAGAGTTTTGGGAATATACTTGCCGTAGTTTTGGCTTCTAATGGGTTCATTATTTCTTTATACCGATGCTCTTTGCAATTGCAGACCAAGGTTCCCTTTTGTGTATTAGTTTAGTTTATCATTCATGGACTTGAGATATTTTAGGTCAAAAATTGCTTTTGTATTTCTGTCCATGCTTTTTTCCAATATAATTTACTTTATGGTTTTTTTAATGAAGAAAGAAAGAAAAGCTATTCTTGGGTGATTCTTGTTATTAAAATAAAGGAACATGTGCAAAGTTATATTTGTTATTAGAAATTTATGTTTTATACTATTATCTGTTAAGTGTCAAACTCATTCATCCAAGTGTTCTAGTTAAGTGTTTGTTAGTTTAAAACAGTTTAACTAAATTTGTTAATTTTAAAATAGTTTATGTAAGTGTACTATTTCAGTATCAGTTAATCACCCTCACTTCAGTCATTTAATATTAATGCCTCTAATGTAATCTTATTTCACTCATTCATGTCCTAGTTCAGTTTCAGTTAATCAGTCTCACTTCAGTCATTTAATCTTAATGTCTCCAATGTAATCTTATTTCACTGATTCTTACGTGAACTAGTTGTATTTAGTCTAACTAACAAATACACTAGTGATGAGTGATGTGAATTAGTTATTAATTAATTCACTAATTATTAACTCATAAATCAACTAAAGAATACATCAGTTAACTCAATGCATGGATAGTTTAGTGGAGACAAGTGTTAGAGGTGAGTGAAAGGGAAAGAGAGCTGTCAGTTGTGACTATAGTTGTGCATGAGATTTGCACATGCATGGATCACACACTAGATTTTGCTGACAGGTGTGGGATTGTGCATGGTTCAGCCAAAGAAATACGAGTTTGGATCATCCATTCTCATGCAAGATTGTGCAGTGGAGGCAGGCAAGCAGCGAAGGAGATTTGAGCCAGTGATTGATTCAGATTTGAGCTAGTTTGTGTGTAACATGTGAAGATAGTACTGAGTACTTGTGAGGAGTATTGTACTATGTATTGTTACATGTTCTCAATCAATATAATATATAGATAGTTGGGGGTTTTCAGCTGTATGTTTTCCCCGGGTACATACTGTGTTGATATGTGTGATTGATGCTTCAATGTGTGCATGCAATTGTTTCTTAATACTGCTAAATTGATGATCAACATAGAGGAGGTTATGTATTATACATGATTCCGCAAATAGTGTATAATGAGGATAACCTTTGTGAATAAGTGTCATATTATTCAAAATTTCTACAAAGTAATCCCGCCACCTTAGAGTCTAGGTTAGCCTAGACCGTCGAAGTCTCCCGGTTTCTTGTTTACACCGTAGCTGACATGCACCAACTTTCTTTCGAGACCCCCATTATTATACAATAAGAGTTGCAAAGCTTGTTCTCCAAATAACTTAACCACTGAATGATTTGGCGAGGCATCTTGCAAAGTATTTAAACCCATCTTGTTGTACTACCACCATCCCAAAGAGGTTCGATTGTCACATGCTTGTAGAGTAAATGAAACAATATGGGGGTGGACGGGGGGCTCACCTGCCCTCCCACCACCTTGCATTAAGCCTCGAGTCATGTCTCCACGCGGGAGCGATCAACTATCCAGATGTCCTCCTCTTGAGCACGCACCCCATCTGGCTTAAATAATATAGAATTTTATTTGAAAATAGAAATTTAATTTATTTTATTATAATAATATATCAAATGGCATAATGAAATATAAATTTCATTTCTATAAAATATTTTTATTTAATAGTTAATCTATTTTTTTTAATTTAAAAAAAAATATATATCATAACATTGAAAAATAAATTTAAGTTAAAATTTTGAGAAAATCCATGGTGATTTTTAATGTGAAAGTGGTATTCACTATGGTGAAAAAAACTTAGTTCTAAAGTGGTACTCCGTATTGTGAAACTCTCTAGTTGTGGTAACCTTTTTGATATGCAAAGAGATATAAAGACATAAATCATTCAATAAAAACTAAACTAATGAAAAATTGAAATTATATAGATAAGTAGGTTGCTTATAGTAGCATCCCATTGAAAGATCACAACTAAACAATCTCTGTTTTTCAGCGCTTCCGCTCGTCTATCGAAAACTGCGCTAACAGAGACGATTTTTTTTTTTTTTTTAAGTCGTCAGGTTCCTCTCCGAACCAAAGAGCGTCAGGCATCCTATTATTAATTAAAAGGGGGTGAATGGAATTCAGAGCACTAACCAAAATGGGAGCACTGATGGTTTGAAGTTGAAGTTGTCAAGGTAAATAACAAAAGTCTTATATTTTAATTGCGGTAGATTAGCGAAGTTTAAAAGGATAATTATATTTAAAAAAAATTGGTATGTAAATGTGATTTTTTTTAAGGAATATTTAAATTTCAATTATTTATTAGGTGTAAAAATGGTTTATTTAAGTGTTATAGTTAAGTTTCAGTTAGTCTAGTTCAATTTAATTTCACTGTAGTCATTTAATGTTAACGTCTCCAATATAATTTTATTTAATTAATTAG
>APFE031235033.1:54973-69335 GCA_000404065.3 Pinus taeda | reverse complement strand
AAAATCAAGCTGGTAGTCCCAGTTTTGGGATCCAGTGGGAAATCTCTGTGTATATGTGTTTTATATGTTATGCTCTCGCATTTTTATTTTTTCCTGTGATTTAGAATTCGTATGCATGTAATTTCTGTGCGGGGTTAAAAACTACAGGACAACCTAAGAAAAAAAAATTCCACAAACCCTCAAGGTGCCCCAACTGTAAGCAACAGGAGGAAACCATATAACATCTCATGGACTCCTATTACTTGGCAAACAAACTTTGGGAAAAAACAAGTTTCAGATGTCAAAAAGATGGCAGATTCAAAGAAGACATTGCCAAAACCATTCGCAACTGGACTAAAAATCCGTACAAGAGCCACCTGTTAAACTCGTTATGGAGAATCGTTCCAGGCCTCCTCATTTGGACTATATGGAAGGAAAGGAATCAATGTATCTTCAAGAATCAAACCACTCCCATAGAGATCATCTGGAGCAATTTCTGCATCAACCGTTAGGAAACACTAGCACTTCAAACTTGGAGTGATGACGATTTTCCCACCTCTCCATAAGAGTGGATAATTTGGCAGAATTGGAATCATAGGATCATCCAGACTCAAAAGCATCCTATTAGATCCTTCCCACTTCACCAAACTTCCAGTAAATGGCTCCCTTCGCCACTACGAATCACCCAATTAAATTTCGATGGCACTTCTAAACACAATCTAAGCAAGGTCGGACATGGAGGAATTTTCAGGGATCACAATGGTAAACCTTTGTTGATTTTCCTAGGCACAATAGGATGGGACACGAACAATTTGGCAGAACTAGAAGGATTGTGGCAAGGTCTTCATCTAGCTCAGCAGCATGGCTTCTTTCACTTAATAATTGAAGGAGACTCTCGAGTTCTCATCAATATGGCCAATCAAATTATACAAGGAACTCCAGTACAGAAGTTGTCCTGCAGTTGGAGATTAGCAACACGTTTACAACATATTGAACAATGGCTTGCCACCAATAGAGCAATCACCTCTAAACACATCAAGGGAGATGGCAACAAAGTGGCCGACCTCTTGGAAAATTTAGGGGTGGCCAGTGATCGAACACTATACTCTGGTTCGCTCGACATTATAAAAGATGACATCCATCAACAGAACTGTATTACACTGGTGCAAAATGATGTAGCACCCTCAAATGCGGGTGGTTGAAGGTGAGTTAATGAGGACACAATGTCAGTCTGGCAAGTGGTCGAGCCACATGACCTTTCGCGCTCTCACCTGTGAGAATTTAAGGCAGGCCTCTGCCTCTCAGCCGGAACCATTAATCTGTTGCGCGGATCTAGACCTTCCCTGTAAGTTTAATACCATGGCTCTAAGCCCTCAGCAGACCTCCATTCTACCTCTAAATTTCTCTTGCCACCTTGAGGCAGTAGAGCCAAGCTCTCGCACTGCAACAGGGCAGCGTTGCAGGCTTCTTAGTTGTGTCAACCTTAGAAATGGTATTCACTTCTCCCACTCTATTTATTGCACCTTGCATTTTTATGCCTTAGCCCCTTCCTCTGTCCCTAATTTGAATCCCCCTATCATTCACAGTGTTAACTCTGCTGCCCTCGTCCAGCTCCCAGTCTATAACTTGACCATTTTGGCTCACTCCTTGCTGTAGCAGCCCACTCAGAGCAATATACCATGACATCGTCACCGTATGTGAAGCAGGCACAAAGGTAGCCGCGGAAGAGCCATTCGCCCCCCTTCACCACTTCCCTTTACATCGACTTCCCCTTCACCCTCCCCACCCCCCAACCCATCCACTTCCCACGTCCATGGCAGTCATCCGGCAACCTGTAGCGGAGGAGGACGAGCTCATCCTGGTGCGACTTGTCATGCTAAAGGGGCCATCCAGACGCCCATTCTAAGTGCTGCCACCCAGTCTGCTCAATTTTTTTTCCTTTGCTCCATGGACAAACCTGTCATTATAGCCACTGTTTTGGTGGATTTTAGGGAGGAAGTTGGGACGCATAATGATCCAGAACACAGCCAAGTGAAGAACCTGGTTCATCTGCCCCCCAACCATGTGCAGAAGATGTCGAGTGCCAGCAAACAGTAGGAGGTCAAGGATCATCTGACCACCAGCAGACCGAAAGCTTTGAGCAGCAAGCCCACTAGCGCTGCCAAAAGAGGTCTAGATGAAGCCAAAGAGACACACGACAATATGGGTGGCAAGCAGGAAGAGGATACTGACTCAGGCGCGTATGGGTGTCTGATTGTAGAGGAGAAGCCACCATCTTAAGACACCTAACACTTGCATGCAGATAGGTCACATGTCCAGCTCGGTCTTTTTAGTAGTTTGTCTTTTACTGCTGTTAATTTTGACAGTTAATTTTGAAATTCACCATGACAATTAATTTTGAGTTTTGGAGATGTAGCACTTGTGCGGCCAATTGGCTTTTTCTTTCTTTCGTCTTCGGACTGGTTTCCCCTTTCGGGGTAGTCTTGTTTTAGTTTTGAAGTTCAAACTAGTAATATAGTTGTTCTAGTCCCACAAAGGCTGGGACCTCACTGTAAATTATGTTTCCATTAATAGATTTAGTCTTACTTAGAAAAAAAAAAAAAACTATAAGTATATAACACAGACTTCAAATCTATATATTATCGTAAGTTGAAATATAATCTCGTCTTACTACACCAATAAAAATCATGGCCATTGTATCACTTGAAGGGTGATTCAAGTGATAGCTGTAGAGAGAAAGCCTTGTTGGAGAATGTTTAGGAAAGGTTAAATAACAGAAATACACAAAATCCAAAGTCTATGCCGACTACCAATGACATCTACGCTGAGGGTAGTACATTAAGAAAACTTTTAAGGACTGACTTGGGCTCTATTCTGGTTGTTGAAGTGAAGAAAATTGGTCTCAATATTGTGGCCTTAGAGCTGGACACTGATTGTGGGTATTTGTCCATCATTATTGCTTCCATGATGAAAAATACTGCCAGCAAGCTAATTAAATTTGATCATATAAATATACCATTGGGATTGCCAACAAAATCATAAAATTCCAAACAACATTAATATCAACACAAATAGATTATCCTTTCATAGCTGGAATTGGTAATGCCTTTTTCTCAGCCTGCACACATAGAATGAGAGGAAAACCGACATGATTTTCCTAAACCTGAAACAATTGTGCGAAAATAAAAAAGCAATCTCCAACTCCTCCTCTGATACTTTGCAACTCAATGAAAACAAAAATATCTATCAAAATTCACAACGAAATGAGAAATTCAAAACCCAATGAATTGATAAATTAATGAATTTTGTTGGAAAATTAATCCCAACCACTGGGATAAATACACTCACAACAACCATACTTGTCAAGTAGATTTTGTTTTTAGGTTATGATTTTTGTTTGGAGGTGAAGGATAGATTAAATGAAGTTTTCTCAAATTCTCCATTCCGCATCTCACATCAAGTAATTAAGAAAGAATGTGTATTTAATGAAGGTTTGGTGAAGACATATGGTCAAACATTTATTTCGCAAGTGTTACTTACACTCCACAACACCTACAATTTCACAAAATCATATATTTTGTAGAAGCACACATATTGTGTCTTAATAATTTGATTTTGTCATGAATTAATGTGTTGAAATGTATGTTTGAATATACATGTGAAGAATTTTTTATTTTATTCGAGGGGATGTAAGTATGATATGTCAAGAGGAGAAAATTGTGGAGTAAATTTTGGTGGGTGCGTGAAAACAAATTTGTTACGAGTTTTACAGTGAGTTACTTTGCAACTCATGGTGAAGCATAAATCACAATAAAAACTTGTTCTACTTGGTGAAGGAGTCGCAATCTCCATATGAGTGTATTTCATGCATTAGAATTATAATCCAAATTTTTATTGTGTTGCTCCCAAATTTTTACTTTGTTCTGTTGTAAATAAATTTGTTTGAGCTTTTAACTCCATTTTAGTCGCTTGCGTTTTTAGCTCCATTTTAGTTGCCATTTGATGTCGAGGTCTTGAGGGAAAGACTCATCTAACCTAACTCTTTCACATGGTATCAGAGTGGGTGAAACTCTATTAGTGTAAGAACAAGTGTTTTTACTGGCTAAAAGGTTGTTTTAAAGGAAGATTGTTTAGTCGAGGGGGTGTAAGTCTGAGAGGTCAAGAGGAGAAAATTTTGGTGGGCACGTGAAAACAAATTTGTTACGGAATTTTCCTAAACCCATGGTCACAATAATAAGAACTTGTTTTACTTGGTGAAGGAATCGCAGTCTCCATATGAATGTATTTCATACATTAGAATTATAATCCAAAGTTTTATTGTGTTGCTCCGAAATGTTTACTCTGTTGTGTTATGTGTAAATTAGTTTGAGTTTTTAGCTCCATTTTAGTTTTGATTTGATCTCTACAACTGAGGTCTTGCTGGAAAGACTCCTCTGCTTTGACTCTTTCAAATTCAACCTTAATGGTTAACAACACTTCCATTGAAAAACCAATATGGGATATTATGGCGAAATTCAAGGTTTAATATTAATATGGTTGTGGCGGTGATTGACATATTATTTTCTCACGCAAATTCAACAGCTCAACAAAGATATTCTGCCTTCGCCTTTTGTTGCCAGTTTCGAATAGTTGTAATGGTATACCCAGTTCCTTGAACTCCCTCTTATAGATCTGACTTCCAGGTGGAGAAACCTAAGCTTGATACAACATCCAATCAGAGAAAAATATTCCCCACCAATTGTGAAAATGTCTATCCATCGAATCCACCCCCGATTTTGATACTCCAACATTGTGAAACCACCAAGGGCTGAGCAATCGACAACCACTGTCTGCAAATGCTAGGAAGACCATACATGATCGAATTCAATCACCGCACATCGAGCATCCATTGGTAACAGAATCGCCATCTCATCTAATGTACCATAAACACAAATTATTTGTAATTAAATTCAAAAATTTCATTTTCTCATTGGTGTAAAGTGTTGAATATAGAATTTTTATGAGTTTTATTTTGTAACATACAAAAAAATATTCTGAAAAATATAAATTTGAAAAAAACATGTAAAAATAACATGTGTACAATTTGTACAACTCTCATTGTATCAATCTATACTCTAACGACATGACACATGTATTATAATTATTGATGATGATGGTTAACATCCACCGAGACCAAACATTGGTCTATCGGACCTAAAGAAACAAATTATTTATTTTGATTTAAGATTTTATTCCTATGCTCAAAAAGCTTGGAGAGAAGCCTCCCAAGCTCACTATAATTTTGACATTGTAAAAGGCTAGGAAGGTCAGTGTTGTAACAAAGATTGTGAAACTGAGATCTAATGTGGTTGTACACGGGACACTCTAAGAGGAAGTGGTTTTAATCCTCGATGTTCATTTTCTCACATATATGGCAGATCCTTTCCATCCATGGTATTTAGGAACTGCCCAACGACTTGTTTCACTAGGGAGCTCATGAGAATTTGTTATAATCTTTGCTATATTAATTCTCTTCTTTGAGCTAGTTAAAATAGAGAGATACTTTTGATCTTCTAGGGTGGGGTTGATGACCTTATAATAACTTAATTTTCTTTTAGCCACTAAATCTTTCTCACACCACATTTTTTCTTTGAGATTAGAAGTAACAATATCTTTAATGTTATTTATGTTTTGCAATGCATCATTCTCGTTGATCTCCCAATAGTTTAACCAGGCCCTTGTGTCTTTATGCCACCCCCGATTGAGCCTTATGTGGTTTTGGCTGGAATTTAAAGCTATCTTAGGAAGTCTATGATCGTCTATGTTATTGAGTTTGTGCTTGTACAACAGAAACCTAATCATAGCTAGGCTCTCAATAACGGAAATACCTCCTTCTATAAGGAGAATAGGATAGGGTGTATTACTTTTAATTTTCAGGTTATAAGTTTTAAAACGCTTCTGGATTTGCTCAATCTTTCTCCATGATTCTCTAGAGATGTTGCAACCCCAAACCTCACAGCCATATAAGATAACAGGGGTGACTAAAGTTTCAAAGAGGAACTTCTTTTTATTCCACATTACGAGGTTTGTTGTTTTACAATTATTTTCAAGACCAAAATAAGCTTTCCACCCCCCATTAATCCTTTTCTCAATGCTATGGTTCCAGTTAAGCTTGTGATGAATATCAATTCCTAAGTACTTGTAAGAATACACTTCCTCCAAGTTATTATTGTCATACATAAAATTAGCATAAGTGTCCTTCTTAGATTTGATAATCATAACTTTTGTTTTGTCAGTGTTAACCGTCATACCCACGGTAGAGCAGAAATCCTTAAGAAGCCTGAGTTGCTTATCAAGATCAGACGGGCACCTTTCCAAAAGAACAATATCATCAGCATAGAGAAGAAGGATGATGACTATCCCAGCTAAGATCGTGCCATCACATCCTGCTTCCTCTAAATAGCCTTCGAGCTTGTCGATGTAAATGCCAAATAGGGTAGGGGAGAGGGGGCAACCTTATTTAACTCCGATGTTACACTTAATATCGTTCGACCACCCCTCATTGCTCTTTAGCTTGGAAATTACATTCTCATATAACCTTATAGCAACAACTCTCAACTTGAGAGGAACCTTAGTATTATTTTACTTTAATATTAATAAAAAATAAAAAAAAATCGATAACACCCCTGCATGGATCTGCAAGGTCTATCGTAAATACCTTCAATCAATTCACACACGACTTAGTGTCAACTGATAAGAACCATAGCTCACATTATCAAACACAATTGTATTAGTTAATATTATTAATAGTTGTTAAAAAAACTTGGATAGATATTTTTAATAAAGCCATAAAATTAAATAAAAATAATGCACAATTGAATATATACATGGGCCATCGTTATTCCAAAAATGAAAGGGAATCTTGGTAGATTTTCTTTTGAATTGTTTTTAGTAAGAACAGAACATTAGGACATAAATTTTTATCTTTTACTTCATATAATATTTTCATTATTCTTACGTACAAATTTTCAACCTAATATAATCAGTTCCTAATAATGTTTTAAATTTTTTAGGGTCTAACAAAACTAAATTTCTCTAATTTAAATACAATAAAAAGAGAAATAACTTATTTCTAACTAAACATTTAATCGATGATAATTTACCATTAAAATTTATTTCCCACAATTAAATAATTAAGCATTTCATTTCAATCACTTACATGAGTAATCTATAAACAGAGGAATACCTATTCCAATGGAATAGTTGGGATGCCCCTGAGCTCCTGGTTCTACTGGGATGATGCTCTTAACTACCAACTAGATTTACTTCCTAATAACTAGGAAGTATTTCTTAGCTTGTTGTGCATGGGATCCCCTGCAGCATGGTTTTTGGGCTCAAAGACCAAGTTTTGGTCAATCATATTGTAAGACTCCACGAATTGTAGGTGCAGAGCGCGAAGTCTAGGACGAGTCATAGGGATGTCCACCCTAAAATATTGTAATTTAATGTAAATTTGTGTTGGTCTACCCATGGTCTGCGGACCATGGGATTGTATAAATAGAGAGAAGCTCTAAGTGTAAAGAGAGGTAAGGAAATATAGAATAGCAAAGGCATGGTTCGAGATTACGAGTTGGACCTGAAGTGTATTGGGTCATAATAGTAGGAAGAGGCTCTGTAGCTGAGTGCGCAGATGCCTAGTAGAGTCTGCAGCTGAGTGCGCAGACCCCTTTAACTGAGTGCACAGGGTAGAGTCTAGTCTGTAACTGGGATTGAAAGTTAATAAAGAGAAGTTTACTCTGTGCATTTGTTATTGAATCCGTATTTTGATGTTATATTTACTCTGTTTATTTACTGCGCAATTGATAAATACTTGTATGACTACTTATATATTCAAATAATCTAACTAATCAGCTAACAAAGTCTAATTAAGGAAGACTTGGGTAAATAACACGGGTCATGTTGTGGCTAGAACTGCACGAAGACAGTATCGCAGGGTGCGCGGTGCCTGTTGGTATGCATAGCGCAGTAAGTGTGAAGGGTGGACTGCATACCAACTACCTCATAGCAGACATTCTTAGGGTGCAAAAACCTGGTTCAAGCACCCTCCCATACTACTTCGGGTGAGACCTCAGTCTGCGCTCCGCGGATTGTTGCCGAAAGGGCCAGTAGTACCGGGATTTGCTTGGCTAACTCACTTCTGAACCTAGGTCAGGTCCCAATAAGCCAACAAATGGTTCCATTGTTGGGACTAGGATTTGGATAAGTGATGCTTGATGTCGTGCCACTAGAACCCAACAAAAAAGGAAGTTGAAGAGCGGTTGGAGAAGAAGATTCACGAGTTCGCAACACAGGAGAACAAAACTCCGCAAGTATCTAATGAATTGTGGTTGGAGCTCTACGTGTATACGGAAATCCAAGAGATTTTCTTTGCATCCTTTTGTTCTGAGTTGTATGAGTGGATCGTGAAGTTAGCCGACAGCTAGGGAAGGTGTAGGCTCGATAAACCAATAGTGTGGACTTCGGAATTAGTCCGCAGACTAGAAGCATCAAAAGATAAGATCACGCGAGCTGTGGACCATTGGCTCAACTGGATAATAGGGGGATTTATCACCGAGTTTTAGATAGACATGACTGTGAGCTATAGCAAGGTAGAACGAAGCTTTTGCAAAGGACCGCAAGGTAAGTATATTAAATCTTTGAATACTTGGATTAAGATGCTATTGTGTGAAAAAAGGGTCATGCGAATACATTAATGTTTGGGACTACCGGGAGTGGAAAGGTCTACAAAAGTAGCGAAGAATTAGAAAACATCCCCTTAATTTCACCCTCGCGAGAGAGCGAGGAAGAGTTCACTAAGGTCTCTCCGAGAAGTGCGGTTAGTTTCATAAGGCAACGCATTCTGCGGCTACCATCTCCACCCACACCGCCACCTGCTTCACCTCCCTCACCTCCATCTCCACCCATTCCACCTCCACCATCTCCACAATTCAGTATGGCGAGTGTGATTAAGCTACCAGTATTAAGGGGAGTAGGGAATGAAGATATGGACCAATTCTGGTTCGTGGTAAGAGTAGTATGGGAAGCACAAGGTGTCATGGAAAACAATATTAAGAAGGCTACATTGGTGAGCGCGTTGCAGGATCGTGCATTAACATGGTATATCGAGCACTCTAACAACCACCCAAACATAGGGATAGCAGAGATCCAGACCGCGCTGAACAGAGAATTTAGTAGGCCAAAGTTAGAAACACAATCAATCATTGGGTTTAAAGAAATCGTGATGCTCCCGAGTGAGACTCCCTGGGATCTAGATCAACTGCTGAAGAGTACAATCCCTGAAGCCAATATGACATTGACAGATAGATAGCATCACGCATGGTTTGTAGCATCTCTGACACTGCACTTGAGGATGACACTGTGACAACAAAAACTTTCCACCCAGGCCGAGGCATTGGAAATGGCAATGAGATTACATGAGACCCTTATACAAGACCCTGGGTTGGGAATTCAACAAATCCATGTGCAAATACAGAATCTGTGTTTGGAAATGCAAATTTTGAAGCAGGATAGGGCACTGTGGCCAAAGGCATGTGAGGAAATATGGTGTATAAAATGCAAAGGCCAAGGCCATGACAAGGATCATTGTTTAGTGTTCGCGAACTACTTGGCAGGAGGAGGGCCAATGTTGTTGAGACCGGAGGCACAGGCAGGTCTGAGCATGGCACCTGCATTATGGTGTGCAATCTGTCAAATAGGAGGGAAACACATGACGGATAATTGTCATTTGTTGCAGAAGTATACACAGACATCCCAGCAATTGTTTTGTAATTTCTGCAGGTTGGTAGGCCATAATGAGCGCACTTGCCACAGTTACGAGCTAATGATGGATCAGAACCCTGCCTATAGGAGGCAGACTGAAACATGAGCCCTCGACCCAGATGCGAGGATGGTGTGCGTTGGATTTCAGGGGTGTGGTCAAGGATGAGGTGGAATGGGACTAGGAAGGGGTTACAGACAAATAATTTTTTACAATTGTGGACGACCAAGGCACTATTCCCACGATTGTACCAACCCAACGAAAATATCATGTTCATATTGTGCTCAGTTCGATCATGAAGCAACAGACTATCCTACATTGATCACAAGGATGCGCAAAAAAGGGGTATTCCAGCCTCCCCCGACCAAGAATATACAAATGATGAGGTCTGAGCCGCGCGAAGAGGACCCGAATGTAAACATGATGCCCAGAAGTGATAGGACCATGGAAGAGGATACGGGGAAGCAACTTGAGGAAAGTACATGGGTTCGCAAGAATACTGCAAAGGAACTCGAATTTGACTTAGAACACACAAAGGAGACATTCATGGAAGCTAAGAAGAGCTTCACAGAGGCCTCCACTTCAGGTAGTAAAGATCAACCAGAGTCAGGAATGGATCCTTCAATGCTCACTACCTTTCTAGAGACATGCATGAAACTGTTGCGTGATAGCAAGGCAGTTAAAGGACTACATGAACTGATCACTAGGTGTGCAGGGTCAAGGAAAGCACATGTAGTCCTAAAATTGTGGAAGCATGCATTGCGCACTGGATGGGAAATGATATTGACTGCAGAGATTGGTGAGTATGAAATGGATCAGGTAATCCTAGATCTAGGTTTGGACACGAATGTATTACTAAAGCAAACATGGGAATGTATGGGTAGGCCCATGTTACAATGGTCCCCTATTCAATTATGAATGGTGAACAAACAAAAGATTTTTCCCATAGGGAGGTTGCAAGGGGTAACAGTTGATATTGAAGGTGCAAGCACGTAGGTGGATTTTGAAGTAATAGAGATTGTCGATGACAGCAATCCCTATCCCTCTCTTTTAGGAATAGACTGGGCCACCAATATGAACAAATTCATCAACCTGAAGAAGCAAAAAATGATCTTTGAGAAAAATTCACTACGCGTAGCAGTCCCAGTAGACCCAGCCGAAGGAGCATGCTACACTGAACCAATGTGTGACGATGATCTTGATTTTATTTACAAGATAATAGTGTGAGACCAGGATTGGGTGAATTTGACTGCAGATGGGAGGATCTAGTGGGAGCGCGAAAGCTCCTACACTTTGGATTCAGATGAAGAAGTAGAGCAATGGTAGAATCGGTTGCACGAAGTGACGATGCTGAATTGCAACATGATGTTTAGATCACTGCATTGCATAGGAACAGAGGCAAGAGAGATGCCGACATATGATGGATTGACAACAGTGGATGAATTTCTGAGCAAATTTGAAAGCATAGTACCAAAACCGCAGCGGTTCGATGAGTTGAAGTGGGCACTATGCGCAACACTTGCACGGTGGTGGGGTACACATCACGGAAATTTTGAGGCCTGGCACGGATGTAGAAGGATGATGCGCCTATGGTTTGGAAGCTCCTAGCTTTGAGCAAGAGTCGGTCAGCCAGGACGAAGCAACTTGGGCACCCACCTGTCTATATGGGTACAAACATGTGCTGTGCAACCCACACAAGCACACCCCAAACTTAGGATCTAAAATTGAAACAGGTCGCAGCAGCAAGAAAGGCAATGCGCACCACAAACATTTGATGCGGAAGCCTTCAATAAGGTATGTGCAGTCTCGAATAGGGTTCACCAGGCGAGACGTGTAGGTTTTAATCCCGTACAGAAATTACTTACATACAAATTCTAAAACACATAAAAAAAACAATGCGAGAGCATAACACATAAAACACATATACACAGAGATTTCCCCTAGATCCCAAAACCGAGACTACCAAATTGATTTTTCATTATGTTCCTTTAAATGTTACAATATATATTTATACATGCCGAAGCATTCAATACCAAGGGCCGAAAACTATCGCGTCCAGTACCATGGACCGAAAACCATCGCATCCAAAAAACATGTTAGGTGGGTCCGCCCAACCTAACATAGGGTCTAAAACCAAAACTTTTCAGGGCATTGCACTGGACCCCATAAAGTGGGGTTACAGGTGCCCTTCAAACCCCCTGTTAACTACGTGGAAAGAATATAACACAACCAACATTCTCCCACTTGTTGTTTTGTTTCCATAGGGGGCCACAAGAGAGCTTAGTCATTTTTCCGGCCTTGAAATGCCCATTGTCTCTCTACACCAAGAGAACTTCTCAGAGCTCATAGATTTTGTCAATGCATCTGCAGTATTCTTCAATTTTTCCACCTTTACCAGCAACACCTTTTTGTCTTCTATCATATCCCTCACAAAGCGATACTGAACATCAATGTGATTTGTCTTTGAATGATATGCAGGGCTCTTTGACAAGAAAATTGCACTTTGGCTGTCATAGTCTATCCTTATAGCTTCCTGTACTAACCCCATACTTGAACACAATCTCTACAACCAAACTCCTTCCTTTCTTGCATGAGTGGCTACCATGTATTCTGCCTCTGTAGTTGATAGTGCTACTATAGATTGTTTCTTACTCATCCAACTGATTGCAACTCCAAATAGGTTAAACACATACCCCCTTGTAGATCTTCTCTGATCCAGATCTCCAGCCCAGTCTCCATCAACAAAGCCACAAATATCCAACACTCTGTCCAATCTTGGTCTTCCTTGGTAGCACAAACCATAATCACTAGTGCCGCACAAATACCTGAAAACCCACTTCATTGTTGTCCAATGCTCATTTCTTGGTTTTGACATAAACCTGCTCAATATTCCCACTGCATGTGCAATGTCTAGTCTAGTACAGACCATTGCATACATTAGGCTACCGACTACACTTGCATATGGAACACGGGACATGTGCTCTTCCTCTTCTTTTGTCTTGGGACATTGTTTAAAAAATAACCTCACACCTACAGGAATAGGAACCTTCACCGGTTTACTGTCCTGCATATTAAACCTCTATAGTATTGTCTCGACATACTTCCTCTAGTTTAACCAGAGCTTCCTCTTGGCTCGATCTCTTTTAATTTCCATGCCCAAAATATAGTGTGCAGCACCAAGATCTTTCATGTCGAATTTGGAGGACAATTGGGTCTTCAAATCCTGGATAATTTATTTGTCATTTCCAACTAGCAACATATCATCCACATACAAGACCAGATAAATAACACAGTCACCAATTAATTTAAATACAAACAATGATTTGCTTTGCTTCTGGTGAAGCCAAGTCCCCGTATAAATGTATCAAATTTCTGATACCACATCCTTGGTGACTGTTTTAACCCATACAGAGACTTCTTTAACTTGCATACTAGTTCTTTCTTACCCTTCACCGCAAAGCTTTCAGGTCGCTTCATGTAGATTTCCTCTGCCAAATCCCTGTGAAGAAATGTTGTCTTCACATCCATCTGTTCTACCTCAAAATAAAAAGCATCAAAAACAGATAAAAGTAATATAATAGAAGTTACCTTGGCAACAGGAGAAAAGATATCACCAAAATCAATTCCCGACACCTGGGAATAACCTTTTTCTACCAACCGAGATTTGTATTTCTCCCCCTTCCCTTCTGCATTTTTCTTCTTCTTGAACACCCATTTGCTGCCAATGGGTTTCCTTCCAGCCGGTAACTCCACCAGATCCCAAGCCTCATTTTTGTGAAAAGATGCCATTTCATCAACCATGGCCTCTTTCTAGAGTTTTCCATCTTCTGAATCTACTACTTCCTTCACAGTTTTGGGATCATCGTCAGTAATAGATAAAGAAAAATTTGAACGGAAAGTAGATGGAATATACCTTTCAGGCTGCCTTCTTTCTCGAATTGATCTTCTTATAGCCAGAGTTTGTGGCTCTTCATCTTCTAATTCCTCCTCTGCTGTAGAGTTTGATTCTTCCTCCTTTAGCTCAATCTCTATCTTCTCAGGTTCCTTTGGTTGGACTTCATGTTTAATAACATCTTTCACCTCTCTGAACACCACATCTCGGCTGTACACAACCTTCCTTGTTACTGGGTTTCAAAGCTTATAACTTTAAACCATCCTTATACCCAATAAAGATGCACTTTTCATTTTTACTATCCAACTTGGTTCGTTTCTCCTTTGGAACATGTACATATGCATCACATCCAAATACCCTCAGATGTGAAAGAGAGGGTTTCTTACCAGTCCATACGTCTTGTGGAGTCTTATCCTCCAACGCTGATGAAGGTGACCTGTTGACCAAGTAACATGCAGTATCCACCGCCTCTGCCCAGAATTCTTGTCCTAACCCGGCACCACTGAGCATCTTGCCCTTTCCATCAACGTCTTGTTCATTTTTTCTGCGACTCCATTTTGTTGAGGTGTATATGGAGTAGTCTTCTGTCGTGCTATACCACACTTCTTACAGAATTCTTCAAATTCCTTGCTGCAAAATTCTCCACCATTATCTATCCTCAGCACCTTTATCTTCTTCTCTGTCTAATTTTCCAC
>APFE031235033.1:20333-35610 GCA_000404065.3 Pinus taeda | reverse complement strand
CTGAGTTCTATGGTTTGATTTTAAGTAGAGACTAGTCTGAAAAACTTCATGGTTACATTTCCACCGATTGGTCTCATATGTGGCTTCCCTATAAAGGAAAGCCAAATCAGATAAAGATTGATCAGGAGAAGCATATGACTCATACTGTAACAAAGTTTGAGCAAGAAAACCAACTTATAGCATTCAACAACAACATTTTTGGTAACTACTCATCTGAATCATACTTTGGTAATTTTACTGCTCAATCATCACCTTTCTCAATTAATATTTTCACATTTCAAATCAAAATTTTTTCCCAAACAGATACATCAAGGTGTGTTAAAATTGCTGAGGAAACTGTAAATAAAATAGAAGATAAGCCTTTGTTTTGGTCATTATATTTTGATGGGTCTAAATCTAATGAAGCTGCAAGAGTAGGATGTATTTTAGTAAGTCCTGAGGGAGAAAAGACTATGTTAGCATGTAGATTAGAAGTTGAGTGCACAAAGAATACTTCTGAAAATGAAGCCTTGATTCAAGGACTTTATAAAGCAATCGGTCTTAAAATACAATATTTGAAAGTGTTCAGTGACTCTGAAATTGTTATAAGACAAGTCAGAAATACTATACGTTGTCTTTCTAGTCACCTTAAACATTATCAATCTTTGGTACAAGACCTTGTATCTCATTTTCTAGCATTTAATATCTCTCCCATTCTTAGGTCTCAGAATGCAGCAATAAACTTACTAGCCAATGTTGCTTCTAAGCTCCTTCCATCTGAAGATTACAGTCCTGATAGATTTTCAGTAGAGTTAATTTTTAGACCATCGATTCCCAATAATGTCACTAACTAGAGAGTATTCAATCATGATGATGGCATTTTAAATTTCTTAACTTATGATAAGTCTTATGATGATCAAATTATTGATGAAAGTGAGAATGATCTTCAAATGAAAGAAAAACTTGAAGAAAATTCAATACCTAAACCAGTGGTCAAACTTGAAGGTCTTTATGACATCAAAGATATGTTTAAACAAGTTACTAATTCAAAGCTTCAAAGTTCTACTTTGAGATTTGAATTAATAAACCTTGATATAAAGGACAAGCCACAAAACATCAATTTGGGATTAGGACTTACTTTAGAAGAAAGAATTGCATTTATCAGATTATTGCATAGATATAAAAATGTCTTCGCTTGGAAATATGATGATCTGAAAACATATGATACATCTATCATACAACATACAATTTCAATGCTATCTGAAGAAAACCAGTACATCAAAAATTAAGGAAGATTCATCCTAACCTAGAGAGTCAAATAAAAGTTGAATTAAACAAACTCTTGAAAGCTAAGATAATTTTTCCTATTATACATTCAAATTGGGTGTCCAACATGGTGCCAATAAGGAAGAAAAATGGTGACAGTAGAATTTGTATCGATTTCAGAAATCTTAGTAAAGTGAGTCAAAGGGATAACTTCCCTTTACCAACAATGGAGCAAACTCTCCATTCAGTAGCTGGTTCTAAATTAATGTCCTTCTTAGATGGTTTCTCAAGGTATAACCAAATTTTGGTGCACCCCAATTACAAACTTAAGACTACTATCAAGACCAAGTGGGGAACTTATGCCTATCAAAAAATGCCTTTCAAATTAATCAATGCTAGAGCTACATTCCAAAGAGCGATGGACATAGAATTCAAAGGTCTAATCAATAAATCATTAGTTGTCTATTTGGATGACATCACTGGTTTCTCTAAGAAAATATCAAATCACTTGCATGATTTGAAACAAATCTTTGATTGCTGCAAAAGGTATGGCATTTCACTTAATCCTAAGAAGTCATTTTTTGCTCTTGACCAAAGTAAGCTCTTGGGATTCATTGTTTTAAAAGAGGGTATTTATATTGATCCTGATAGAATCAAAGAGATTTCTGACATTCCATTTCCACATAATAAAAAAACAATGCAATCATTTTTAGGTCAAATTAATTTTGTAGAAATATTTGTTCCATATTTTCACAGATTGTTTTACCATTACAAACCATGATTAAGAAAAACTCAGTGTTGAAATGGGAACCTATAGAGAAAGAAGCCTTTGATTTAATCAAGCAAGCAATCATAAATGCTCCTACATTAAACACCCCTGATTTTTCAAATCATTTCATTCTATATACTCTTGCATCTGATTCATCTTACGCAGTAGTGCTGACACAAATCAATGATCAAAACTTTGAAGCACCAATTTCATTTTATAGTTCAATTCTTCAAGGTGCTGAACTTAATTACTCCAAATTTGAAAAACAAGTCTTTGTTATATACAAATCCATTAAACACTTTAGGCACTTTCTCTTAAAAGCTTACACAAAAGTTATAGTTCCTTTTTCAGCAGTAAGACAATTACTAGTTCAAAGGGAATTGGGAGAAAAAAGGGAAAATTGGGTCACGGCATTACAAGAATATGACTTGGAAATTAAACCAACAAAGATTGTCAAAGGCCAAGGTTTTTGCAGGTTGTCATCAGGAGCTTCTAATATTCAGGAACACGAAGGTACAAATGGTATTGAAGAGATCAATGAGATAAGTACCATTAATCCTGAATCCCAATATGCAGATTTGATATTCTATTTGAAAAATGGATATGCTCCTTATAATATTTCCTATAAAAATAAACGTGCCATAAGACTGAAGGAAAAAAACTTCGTGATTGTTGATGATGTATTGTTTAGACAGAATTATGATTCAATTTTGCTAAGATTCTTAGAAAAACCTGAAGCTTAAAAGGTCTTGTAGGAACTACATGATGGTCCAGCAGGAGGAAATTTTGGAACTGATACAACAGCCCACAAAATTATTCATGCTGGGTATTACTGGCCCACCTTATTTAAAGATACTCATGAATTAGAGAAGGCCTCAATAGGAACTTCTCTATTTAATCTAGTGTATGGAAAAGAGGCTATCATACTAGCAAACTTAGTACTTCCATCATTAGCTTTAGTGCAGTTTATTGAAGAAAATCCCTCATCTTCTATTCAACTGACACATGATCAGATTTTGAAACTAGAGGAAGAAAGGGAGAAAGACCGAATTATACATGCAAAACATCAACAAATTATCAAGTCTTCATTTGATACAACTTCAACCATCTCAAAACATTTACAAGTTGGTGATCTGGTTTTGAAATGGGACAAAGCCCATGAGGATAAAGGAAAACACACTAAGTTTCAGAAAATGTGGCTTGGACCATTCGAACTCAGCGAGAAGATAGGCCCATCTACATTCATATTGCAAGATCTATTAGGAAAGAGAGAATCTATTCCTGTCAATGGGCTTATTTTGAAAAAATTCTTCAATTGAGGAGGTAACCCCTTCTCACTTTGTAAATATTCAATTTTCAGCCACATTTGTGTGAATAATTAGTTATTTTCTGTCTTAAGAAATAAAGTTGTAGATAGCCTTCTATTGCTATTTTCTATTTTGAAAAGGTTACTTAAAAGAGATTAGTTATAATATTTACTTTTGATAGATGGAAACCTTGAAGGAAAATGAAAAGTTCTAAGAAATTAGGTATAATTAAATTATGAAAACCCTTTTTATTTTTGTGAAATCTTCTCAAAACTTGAAAACACTGTAAATCATTCAAAAGTTTTAGAAGCCTTAAAAGGGTTATCAATACAAAGCAAAGACTCATTCAATCTTAGCATCTTCAACTCTCAAAATTTTCATCCATGTTACCTTAAGGAGAAAATTATTCACCCCATCCATCAAAGTTTATGATTTTTCAGAGTGTGATTCTAAAATATATTTGATATAAAAGATAAGAGGTCTTATCATAAGCCTTCTTACAATGTTCATAGGGGACTAATTCAATTGAAATTACCAACACTGCATACCAAAACAAGGTAATGGCTTATAATTATAAGACAAGGGGTTTCATCATGAGCCAGCTTGTTCAGTTAAATTACAACCAATGAATGGCATTGTCAACAGCTAGCCACCAAACCAGGACAATGGCTTTTTATCTTACAAAATAAAGAAATAGGAAAAATGAAAATGTAGTACAAAAAATGTGAGAACATATCTTTTGGATTCATTATTTTAAATTATACTCTGAAATGGATGGAACAATGAATGATTAAATGGTTAAAAGGTACAACCCTGCCGAGACTATGGACGTTTGCTGGCAGCCGTGGTTGTACCTATGACAAAGGAGTCATTATACAAGCTAAGTTGGAGAATTCTTTTGTTTTATCATTATCAACCAATAAAAGTTTACTTAAAGCTTAGAATGTATTTAATTTTGAGATGAGAAAGAGATAGCAAAAATAGTTTTCATTATATTCAGAATTTATGATTTCCTAGTTATATTAGATTTTCTCTATCTATTAAAGTTTTCAAATTAAGAAAGTTAAAGTATTATATTATTTTCTCAGAAATAACTGTTTTTTCTAGTGAATCACCAATTGTTGTGTTGTACAACAACCCCCAATTTCATAAAACTTTTACACAAAATTTTTATTATGAAATGGGTCCCTTTTTAAATAAACTTAGTTAGATTTGTGAGTTAATGAATAAAACTAGTATTTACCTCATAATAAAAAAAATCCTTATTAAAAGGCCTGATGTAAATAAATTATTTTATAAAGTCTTTTGATTAAATACAAAGTGTTCCTTTAAAAATATTATAAAACCATTCTACATTGCGATAAAGCGATCGGAGATCGCATTCGCAATAACAGAGGGACATACATAAAACAAAGCTTCATCCAATCCTCTGATCCAAAAAGTGAATCGCAATCGGCAACCAGAGAAACCAAATGCCAAAGGAACACACACAATGGCTCATCATATCCTCTGATCCGGTATCGCAATTGGTAATCGGAATCGGCAACCAGAGAAACCAAATGCCAAAGGAACACACACAATGGCTCATCATATCCTCTGATCCGGTATCGCAATTGGTAATCGGAGATATTCATTAATAAAGGGACATGTGTAAAGGCCCTATCAAATCTCCCGATGCAATAAATCGCAATCGGCAATCGACGGAGTCTTATGACAAAAGGATGAAAACTTAAGCCAAAACCCAACTGTGATCAATTAATTAGGTGCGCCTCTCAAAAGGTAAATATACGCTAAAAACGGTTTACATGCATAACATCCCGCTCCTCTATATTATAATATTACCTTTCGGCAATCGGAGATATCCATTGCAAGTCACTAAGACTCTCCCTTTGAAACTCCCGATTGCGATTTGTGATTTATCGCTGATTGTCAATCAAGGAAATCTGAAGCATGCTTGAATTAATCATTCGGCATATGATCGACGAGATGAGCATTTATGGTATTATTTACCATGATTGGCAGTTCGAACAGCTATTTAATATCACATTTAAGGATAGATCCTTTAAAAAGATTTCATCCATGGTAATTCTTAACTGAATTTCATTTATTGTATGTCAACCATCGTAATTCTATTCATTCTCATACTAGCTTGCAGCAGGACTATCTTTGTATTACGGTTTGCAATTATCTGTGCAAAGTTTCTCTGAACTCTTAAATCCAGAGAAAATAGGGAAGAAATCAAAGAAGTCCACTACAGTAGCTCTTGCAGCCAAAGATCTAGGACCAAGCAAGAAAGGATTAATCTTAGATACGACATGCCTTGGTCTGGGAAATACCAGCTGGGAAAGCATTTATAATCTGATAGAAGAAGAGAAGCTCGAAGAAGTAGAAGGGGAAGCCACTACCGATTCAACCAACAAGTCAGACGGAACTCTAAAAGAATTGGCTTGTTTGTATCTTCACAGGATAGCAGCACGGGCAAAGATTCTGCCATACACTGATGTAGTAAGATGGGTGATTCAAAAAATCCCAACTACGGATAGAAAAATTTTCACAGCTGATGGGAGGATAGTTGGCTCATTTAAGTCTGAAGATATGAGGAAAATGTATCATCTGTCGCCACCTGAGAAGCGATACAACAAGGAATTCCTAGAAGAATTTGCAAAGGAAAACTACTCGGAGTCAAACCCAGTCAAGCAATGGAGGCATTTCCCAGAGAAACACAAGCACGAGTCCTCATGTAAGTACTCTCTTGACTCATTAGCTTCCCCTTATTGCTATGTTGGAGCTATTATGTGTAGACTATGGGGACTACATAATTCTACCAAATTCACTATTAAAATGGTCCCCCTAATGGAGGCAGCAATTAATGGTTATGTTATGGATTGGGCGAATATTTTGTTTGATAAACTAGCCACTGAGATATTGGAATACAGAAGGAATGCATCTACAACTTCCCGGATCATTCCCCCTTTCTATTACAGTGCATATATTATGGATACTATTTGTTTTAATTCTAAATATATGGTACTCGGATGGAGGTGGAGTCCCAAAGATCCAAGTCCAATCCATATTTACCACAAGTAGTTATGAAAGGCACACTACAAAAATCACCTGTATAGAATTTGCAATGGTTTTACTTTACTTGTATATTATTCTATTTTCAATAAGCCTACCCCTAGGATATCCTAGGAAGTAGAAATTTACTTGACAGTAGTAGGTAGTTGGTTCAAGGAGAAAAATTTAACCTATGTAAGGCTTTTTGCTAGCCTCACTAAACCACATGTTCTCCCCTTGTATGTTCTCGATAAATTGTTAGCTCAGGAATTGGCTTATCAGATAACAGTGGAAGGGACATCCAGAACCCTTAGGGATTCAACGAAACACATGTGGCCTATATTTCCCTTACAATGTGGAATTTTCAATTTACATAACTACAAGCATGCAAAGAAAGAGGCAAAAAAGATTCAAATGCTGAATCTTGCCACAATTCCAAACAAGCAATATGATCCAAGACAGGTTGCTTATAACGTCACATCTCAAACCAAACTTGCTAAATCTAATCATGAAGCGGATGAATTCGATGATTTATTTACCTCAGCTAAATCATTATTTCAGGTTAAAGGATCGAACAAGATCAAGTATGAAGAAGTGGGGCTAGAAAAATTCAATAGGCTCAGAGAACAGAGGTTTCAAACTCTACCTTTGGACCTGTTAGTTACAACCCTGACAGTCCAACCACCAAATGAAACTGAATAGAAAATTGCCAACGAAACTCCTTTAGTGGAGAAGGTTCTTGAGAAAGAAAAATTCCCAGAGTAGGAGCAAGGACAAGCACAAAGCAGTGAACTCATTGATTCAGACATTCATATTGATCCCAAACTACTCAAAGAATGGCAACAATTTGACTCAATCATCAGTAATACTGAGAGCTTGCAAGGATTTAGCACTCCTGAGGTAACGACTGGTCAAAAGTTAGCAACTAATACAGTTCCCACTGAAGGAACTAGCAGCCCACCCATGACTCAAAAAGATGTAGAGATAATCCTCGAGAACCCATTACATGAAATTGTCCTACATGTAGAAGAAATACTACCCTTGGATGTCTTCCACAGCCCTAAGCATAGGGCTGTAATCAAGAGACAAAGGAAAAAGAGAAAACTTGATCAATCTTCTCTTTTGCTTGCACAAATGGAGATAACTAATGTGGTATGGAGAGAAGAAGTCAATCCTTCTGAAGATCTTACTAAATTATCTCAGTATGCTGGAGCATACATAGCAGCTACTATGGACAAGGCATCGGAAGTCAGCAATTTTCTCAAGGAAAAGGATCAAATAATCGTTTCGTTAGAGACACAGGTACAAGAGAAGCAGCAGAGGATAGAGTAGTTGGAACAACAGTTAGTAGCATAGAGGCAATCAAATGACCAATTAAATGAGCAATTTCTCAAAGAGAAACAAAAGATTGATCAACATGCAAATCAAAAGCAACGGGAACTATCTCAAGCATTGAGCAAACTGAAATCAATAAATGAACAGTTGAGCAAATCAAAAGAAGAACAGATCGCTCAACTATCACTACAAATAGAGAGATTCAAAGGATATCCTCAAGTAGGAGAATTCAAATCAGAGGCTCTCCATATTACCAAGGCACTGTCTAATCAGTTGATCTTATTATGTCATAATATCTCTCTTGCTCCCCCCTATGTGAAATTTCATCATCTATGATTGATTTAAGTCAGTTGATGCCAGACAGAAATTGGAGTAGACAAATGAAAAATTAACAAAATTCCTCTCTTGGCAAGATACCAAGGAAGGACAAGCTGCAAATCTACCCCAAATTCTAGAGTCGCATCAAGAAATCCTATTCCTTGAGTGGCAATCTCAGTTGATGAAAGCAAAAATGGTGACATTAAGATGTAGATCAGCGACTAGTAATCTAGTTGAATTGATTAATGATACTCTTTATTTGTCAAATTTAATTTCATAATGTTCTGTAGGGAAACTTCAATCGATGAAAGCATTGGAATAGACATGGAAACAAGCATTGGGGAAGAAGGAAAGATTGATCACGGGCATTCAAACTTTAACATGGGAAACTTTTTGGTTCTTCCTTGTTAAACCACATAGTCAGAGGACAACGATGAAATGCCTGACCGATGCAATCAGATACATGACTCCTGAAATTACTGATGCCACATATACTACCCAATTAAATTCGTGTATGAGTCAACCTCCAGAACTGGAACCGATGCTCGCCATTTGCTAGCTCAAGCCTCAAGATAGTCAGCCAAAACAATGAACCATTCTGAACGACTGCAAGCATGCCTATTTCGGGGAGATTTTCATATATTTGTGAATTGGTTATACCAGCACACAACATTTTTATTTCATAGTTTGTTAGTTTATATAGTATTTATAAACCCTTTCATGTTTTTAGAAACGGTCCTAAAATTTTGTATTAAGACTTGGATCGGAAGTTGCACTATTGTGCTTCCGATATATATATATATTTTAAAATTGGACCTGAATTATGAGTTTTAATGAAGAGTACTTTTTTGTGACATGCACTATTGCTTCTTGCAAAAGTATTTCCAAGTTAAAAGGCGAAATCTGAATGTGATTTATATTGGAGAAGACTCAAACACATATGGTACTACTATCTATGTTTTTGCTTCATGCTTTTATGTGAATCAACATTTATTTATTTTTCTATTATTGATATATATGTGTGTGTGTGTGTGTGTGTGTGTGTGCTTTCACAGCAATTCTTTGGCTTATCACTATTGAATGTTTAAGATTTGTTATTATTCATTCATATTTATGTCAAGTATATATAAAGAATAGTGTAATAATGTTTTAATTATTACTTTGTTCAACTACTTGAACAAAGTAATTATCATATGAATAAATGTTTTTGTTTATAAGTAGAGTCATCTATATGCCTACTTGTTGATAAGAATCATCAATAATTACACTAAAGAGAAAGACTTCCCGGGATAGATTAGTTATTTATATTATTTCATTTTAGAAATAAGTCATCCATCATTACCATTAGTTATTAGAAAATCAATCACTTGTCCATCCCATTTATAAATCATTGGGAAACTAATCCCATTATATCTAGTCGGAGCCACCACATCAAACGAAAAAGGAGCTGCCTTTAAGGTCCGGATCGGGTGGTTTTCCCCGATGTTGACGTAGCGATTTTCGAGGCATCAACATGTTCATAGTAGCTCATCTTAACTCATTGAATTTAGCAGCAAATTTTAGCAAAAACCCACCTCAGTTTCGCTCCCTAGCCCATCGCACTCTCTATCACTGGAAACCATTATGCATCGCACCTCCCGTGTATAGCAAGTGAGATGCATCCCTGTTTCTATGAAGCACAGGTGTGATCACTGAGTAATACTATTTATCTCTCTGAAATTTTAGGTTTTTTTCCTTGTTTTCAGCTCTATTTAGTTGTTTTGCTACTTATTATTAGTATCTCATTGCTAAAGCCTCCTTCCTTTACACTGTTCAGCCTTCATTGATTAGGATTAGTAAATGTTTTTAGGTATTTGTCCATCATTTATGATCCTTTGTCAAAAGTAACTTAATTGAACTGTCGTTTTGATGCAAAAAGTGTTGTAACTGTCATTTTGAGTCAAAAAGAAGAGTGTCGTAAAGTCTTCCTCATCTAGATAATCGATTGTACTTTTGTCATTTTATTTGATTTGAATTGTTAATATATGAAGTGTCGAAAGCAGTTTTCTATTCGAAATCGAAAAGTGTCTTTTAGTCTTCCTTTCATTTTGAAAAGAAATTGTCGAAATGTCACTTTGAAGAAAATATTTTAGATCTATACTTAGTTTTCCTTTTTTGGCATTCTTCACATTAAGGGGAACGAAAAAAAATACATGCATTTGCATTTGCATTTAGACTGTGTGTGAAAAATGATTTAGGAAAAGTGCATTTAGTGTGTGCTCTCTACTCTCTATTTGAAAGAATCGTAATCTTCTTTCCTTAGTAGCTAGGATTTTCACTGCTAGAAGAAAACAACGATTGTTTATCATTTTAGATTTCATATTTAGGAATTTTACATCTACATCACGCAGTGAACCTTGAAAGATAAACTTCTAAACAAGAACAACTCTAAAATAAATCTCAATGAACTTAACATTGCTTTGGAACTTAACGCAACACATCTAGAGGTCTAGGCTAGAGACGTGTTCCGGTGTCGTAAAATCTAGTAACTATCATTTTCATTGAAGGTTGGGTGATTCCTCCTCTTTGATACGACAAGTGCTAGCATGGACTTGTGCTCCCCGTACCGTCGAGTATATATTGGGAGACCACAATAGGCTGATATCCTTTATCCATAGGAAGTCGTTTATGCCGCCCTATTGATCGCAATGCATTGAACACAGCTTTCTGGTAGATTGATTGTCGTACATAAGTCCTTGGTAATTTCTCTTTAATTTACCACCAAGGTGTATATTGCAGTTTTGCGATTGGTTTGGTAATCCCTCTGTCTAGATTTCTAGAGGAGTCACTTTCGTTCCTTTTCGACTCCTTAAAAGAAAAGGTCCATCTAAGCACTTGTCACTTCAGGCTCATTAAAAATCGAAGGGGACTAGATTCATCTTTATCTTTTTCTCGACTCTTAAAAATTGAAAAAGCAAAGTTGTGTCAAAGCATCATTAAAATTTATTTAATTCGGAATAAAATAATTTCCCCCTTAATTTTGAGTTGATCAAGTAATCCGCAATCATGGAAGAAAGTCAATCAAAACCTCGTCGTTCGCAGAGACTAGTGAGTCAACCATGTTTGGCTCCGGAGATGAAACCAATCCGGGAAAAATGGTCTCGTTTAACTGAGTCTAGTTCACCTGATTTATTTGAAACTTATGTTTCAACATCGTCAGAGACTACAGTTACTCCGATCATTTCTGGTACATTTGCCTTTACAGAAGAAGCTCTGTGGTTACAAGAGGACATTAGAACTGATCCTAGTGTAATGGTATACATTTCTATACCTAAGACAGCTCCATCTACAGTTGAACCAGAGACTGAAGTTCACTTACCTAAACATCTGGAAGTTGAGTTCTAGAATTCAGAAGGTGTCACCCCTCCAGTATCTATCACTGCAGAAGCTATACCTTCTTCGGCTCCAGAAATATTTTATGGACCTGAGGGTCTACCTCTTCCACCTGGGTTGATTGCCATAGAGGAGATAGTAGAGGACCTTCCATCTAGTAACCCATTTCATTTTAAAACTGGGATCCACTTATATCCTTCTACCCCTGAAGTTAGTTCTTTTAATCATCCTTCATCGCAAGTTCCTATCGAATCGCTAGGAAATCTTTTGGATAGACTAAATATGTCTGAGCAACCATCAACATCTAGGATTGTGTCATCTGATATAGCCACAGTAGAACTTCTTGCTGCCACTCCTACGATGTTTGCTGGTATACCATCTGTCCCAACTAGTTATCAATCACTATATGGAGTCCACTCAGGGATTGTTTCGATGACATGGTCTATTCCTATTTGTTCATCCGGAGTCCTATCTGGAATTTCTTATGATGAGACTCAAAATTTTTTTCCTGCATGATAGTTTCAATTTGGGCAACGCAATCTTCAAAGGCCAATATATCCTTTGACCACCGGAATGTTGCCATATGGAGGGCAGTATGCTTTTTCATTGTTCCCTCCTCAAGAACAACCATATGAGAGTTTACAACAAAGTTCAGGTCAAACTAGAATTACATCCAGCAGTTGAGTACCAATACTACCTCAACAACCAAGGGTTGTATATTCAATACAACCAGTCCAACCTATGTCAAATATTCCCACTACACTTGCTATTGTGACTGTATTGCAAATACAAGCACTGTCTGTTGTGTGTCAACCTCAAGTCTCTCAAGTTGCAATATAACAACCTCTTGTCTCTGTGACTCAATCAGAACCTCAGGTTAGTGCTTCCTTACCAGGAATAACTCAGTCTCAAACTGGTACTATCACTCTACATCTTGGTCAATCATCCAATATTGGGCAACAACAAATGGTCCAACAACCATGGATGGTAGAATATCAAAAATTGTAATTCCAGCAAACATACCGAGGACCTGAGCAACAAGGCTTTGTAGGTAATGGGCAACCGCATTTTCAAAATGGTTATCAACAACCATACTATAATGGTTATGCCCATCAACCTTATCAAAGTTACCAGCATTAGATACATTATGCTGGTATGCAATGATCTACTTCTTAGGCAATCCCATCTTATCCTCGGTATGCTTCGCTAAACCTGAATCAATAGTTTCCTTTTGTAGCAACTCTAGAATTACCATATTTCAACCAGCTGACAAATGATCCAATTGTGTACGCCCCTTGGTGGCCAATGATTCCTCATAAAATTCCCTCCGATATTCCTAAATTCAATGGAAATCCAGGTGAATATCCATCGAATCACGTAATTAATTTTCATTTGTGGTGCTCATCTAACAACCTAAATGATGATTTGTTTAGGCTTTGCCTTTTTCAGTGAACGCTAACTGGTCCAGAAGCAAAATGGTATATTGAATTGCCTAGAGCTTCATTTGATAACTTCAACACCCTTGCCACTACTTTTCTAACCCACTTTCAGCTACCCATAAGGTACGAAATAGGGATAGAACTCCTTACCAACTTTAAACAGACAACAGGCACTCACATATCTGATCTTATTCATGAGTGGCGGTGTCGTCATCAAATGGTAAAGACGTATGTTCCTGATCACCTTCTAGCTGAGTGGTTTATTGAGTCATTATTACCTTCTATTACTGAAGATGTGGCGAAGGGAGGAGTTGTCACTGAAGAGAAAGTCATTTCTCGTGCGTGATCGGTACCTCAAGTACACAAACTGCAAAGGCTCCATATGGTGAAGCCCTTGTAGTTTCTAGTCAAAAAGCAAATGACAAACTTCTTGCCTTGGAGTTTAATGTCGTGTCATTTGACAAGGGAAAATAACCAAAGCAACCAGGGGGCAAGAAGAAAGGGAAAAATAATAAGAAGAAAAAGGAAAATTCAACTCCTGATAAATCTTCTAAAAACCCTACTAGGCGAAAGAAACCTAATCAGCCATGTTTCATATGTAATGAGGACCATTATACAAGAGATTGTCCACATCGAGCTGAGGTAACGAAATTTTTAAAGGCTTCAAGTACCTTAGCGGTATTGACTGATCCATTTCCAAACCCAGAAACTAATCTGGTTGCTATTGATCATGCTTCCCCATCCCAAGTGCTTATGCTATCCATCTCGAAACAACAAAATGATGCTTTGATATTGACAAGTAATAAATATTATGGGAATCCACAGTTGTCGAACAACAAGGCTATAGATCAACCTAGTAGTTTGACAACAACTTCGTCAGAAGTTGTTGCCCATCATTCCTGAATTAACTATAAAGTCGCCAAAGGGAGTAGTACATAAATCAACATTTAATCCTCGTGCCCGAGCAACACAAAATTATAACATAGTGGAGGATCTAGCTCAATCGTTATCTGCTATGTCAACACTTGAAGTACTACATAATTTCCCCTCCCAAAAGTAGGCATTGTTACCAGCAATAGGTGGGATTGACCCAGCGGATTCAAATCTTGTGGCCTTTAATCATAAATGGTACGAACCTCAGTTACCGACCTAACTCGCTTTCCTTATACAGGTAAAATCCCTCAATAAAATTGTTCATCAAACAATCATTGATGAGGGGGCATCTACCTGTATTATGTCAATGAGTTGCTAGAAAAATTTAGGCTCGCCACCCTTGTCATGATCATCAACAACATTAAAATCATTCGATGGAAGAACATACACGCCATATGGGATATTAAGTAACTTTCAAGTTGAACTAGGGGGCAAGACAGTAGAAATTGAACTCAAGATAATTGATGGAGACCTTGACTACAATATCTTACTCGGAAGGCCCTGAATTTATGCTATGGCTGTTGTTGTGTCAACATATTTTATAAAGATTGCATTTCCCTTCCAAGGTAGAATTACAATCATTTACCAACTATCCCTTTTCCCCAACAGTTCACAAGCTACTAGAAACATTCCATTGATCCATGGAAGTTCTCAATCGCTTCAAAATGTCGGAGTAGGTCTCCTAAAAGACCCTTCCTTAATGGGTAATTTTGCCCTCCCACCTCCAAGTAATCTAGAAGAAGTAGCCATAGTGGAAACCTGTCACATGTTATCTTCTACATCATCAAAGATTAAAAAGAACTCTGACCATTTTGATAGTGTGGATCATCGCGAGGTGTTGCCCCCAAACCCCATAGAAACTTTGTAGCAATCAATTTTCTAGGCCTAGGTGGCCAACCCAAATAAACACTCAGCAAGTGTTTGGATAGATAGGTCTCTAGAGTAGGCACCTCTTCCGATCCTTTGTCTTGTATACATTCTACAAATGAAGGAATCATTCAATCGATGATGATATGAGAGGCACCATGGGAAGATTACCACCATCGTTCCCATCTTCAAGATAATAATGAAGGTTATTCCAGCGACCTTAATCATCCTTTAGTTTTTTATTTTCTATCAAATACTGTAAATACAGTGGATTCTGAGCGAAATCTGTCCAATATTGAGGAAATTATCACCATTAATATCTCGACCAAACCTAATGTTGTAGAGAATATTCATGTTGGCAAATCTTGTTCTCCTTTAGAACTAGAAATATACTAGGCTCTCTTTCGTGAATTCAGACATGTCTTTGCATGGTCATATGAAGAAATGCCAGGCATTGATTCGAGCATCGTTGAACATGAAATCAAGATGTATCCAGATGTTAAACTCGTACAACAATGGCTTCGATCGGTTCACTCAAAGAAAGTCGCTGCCATTAAGGAAGAAGTTGAAAAACGTTTACATGCTGGTTTCATTTACCCTGTTCCTCTAACTGATTGGGTATCGAATATTGTTCC
>APFE031235031.1:0-10488 GCA_000404065.3 Pinus taeda | reverse complement strand
TCATCACACTCACTAAACTTGAAGAATTAACTGCGCAATCCTCAAGGAAAGAATTCCTTCTGCATGCAAGGAATATTCACAATGGAATATTCTAGCAACTAATAGTACACTGCCCCTCCATTTGATCTCAACTAGGTCTCTGTCTAAACTGACATGCATGAGTTATTTATGAGAGAATACTTAGTTAGCCAAAGTGCAGTAGTTACATGCATGCAATCATTCACTAACTGAACTTACATTAATTCAACAAACTATTTGAATTAATCTAACTGGACTTGACTCAGTTAACTAAGTCAACTAATTACAACTCATCCTTATCTCTTTAACTGATGGATAAATTCCTCAATTAATGGAGAAACTGTTGGATGTCCCAACATAGACTTCAAGTTTGATTTTCCTTAACTAATTAACTCAATATGAATTAATTAATTAATTTACAAACTGCTGTTAAGATCAAATTCGCATTTTACTTCACTATTTTAGTTTAGGGATTGACTAAAATAGGAAGGTATCCTGAAATGCTATTGATAGAATGCTATTTTTAGCACTTCCATTTTTCCATCCACCATTGCTAAGATCAACATTGGCTGAACTGCTATTTATAGTAGTGCTATTTTTAGAAATTCTATTTTTAGCATTTATTGTTTCTATTTTCAACATGTATGTGTTGGAGAGTACATGCATTCATTAGAGAGATACATGAAGCAAAGATTTTTTTTATTTTTTATTTTTTTCTTCTAGGCCTACTAGCTACCTCAATGAGGTTTTCAACTAATAGGTCTACCTAGGCTCCTCAAAGGAGTTTTTCACCTAAGATCTTTTCTTTTTTCCTCTTTTTTTCTTTTTTCCAACCCATTGACTGCCTCATGGAGGTTTTCAATAAATGAGCCAATCTGAGGCGCCTCCAAGGAGGTTTTCACCTGTGCTTTTTATTTTTTCTCTTATTTTTCAATTTTTTTTCTTACCGTACCCTACTTGAAAAACAAAATCACTTTCAAATATAAGAATACTTCCAATGGAGCCATGTGCACATCAAGATGACAAAAAAACTAATGTACAGGCTTGAAATGTGTGCTTTGACATCTACCTGAATTTGAGTGATCAAATGCTTTGAATTTGATGTTATCAAGCACAACTGAAGAAGAGAGTATTGCTACACCTTAGTGACTATCTAGAACTGTATTTTAATATAGTTATGATGCCCATGGTCTAGTTGGCTATTTGGATCATCTTGGATGTCTTCTTCTTCCATGACCTTCAAATCTTCCTCTTTTTGTTGGATGTTCTCTTGAACACATGGAGGATTTGATGGTAACCATGAGGGAGCTTTCTCAATATCTTATTTTTTTGTCTTGTCTTCATCAAATGCAACCCATGATCCTTTAGTATTCTCATTTGAGTCTTCTTCTTCTGGATGTATTCATTCAATGATATCAAGAGAATCTCTTTTTGGCAATACTCTTCCTAAGCTATGGTGAATACCATTGAGCTCAAGAGGATATGTTTGGAAGTGTTGTACCTCAGCATTGTAAGTGGGTTGAGCTACTTCAATGTGTGGGTTTGGAAATGGTGGTACAGGTAGTTGAGTGGGAGTGTATATTTGAGATGGATGAGGTTGCAGTTGTGGATGTGGTGGAGATGAATGGTAGGAAGAACATGGAGTTGGGTATGGAGGATATTGAGGAAAACACTGAGGATATTGTGGATGGATCCCATAATTTCTTTGCCAACCTTATTGCCAATATTGGTTTTGGGGTTGATATGGCCAATGTTTCCAAGGAAAGGGTCTTTTCCAATTACTTTGAGGTGGATATGCATAACCTTGAAATTGTGAATTATGCTCTTGCATCATGTCAAGTTGAATAGGTTGCCATGGTCCTCTTGGAGCTACATAACATAGCTGCATTGGCAATTAACTTGCTCCACTGTCCTCTTGGTAAAATTCCTTCAACCTTGGTAATGATGGATAATGTTTAACATCATGTGATCCTGCATGGACAACACAAATATCAACATCTTCTTTTTCTTCATCTTGCACTCTTAACATTTCTACTTGTTTGGTTAGATTGCTAAGAATTTCTGCTTTAAAATCATCAAACAAATTTCAAAGTTTAGCTTGACTTACCAACCTTGATGCTGATTTACCTACTCTTGCCTTTCCTCTTGATATGTGTTTGCATGTTTCACAAATTTCTTCAAATGATAATTGGTATACATCACCTCCACTCATGAGATTAAGGAGATCAATCCACTCATCCCTGATTGGTCTAAGTAAGAGGGTTTTTAGTGTGCCAAAATCCTAAATGATGTAGTTTTCCCCTCTTAACATTGTACATGAACCTCTCTATTAGATCCTCAAGGCTCACATCTTCTCTTTGATTCATTCTAAAGATTTATTCTTTAAGATCATGAAATGTATTTTTCATATCATTCCATGGTGTTATTGAATTAATGCCTAAACTCATGAACCATTTAAGATTTATATCCTTCACAGTGGTCGAAAACAATCTTAGTTTTTGAGTTTTTAATTAGTAACCATAAGATATACAAATAATCTCAAATTCAAAGAGAAAGCTTTCCGGATCCTCTGACCTTAGACCATGAAATATTGGAAGAAAAGATGGAGGGATGTTCTTCATGTGCACACTACCATCAGTGTCTTGAATGGGAAATCCGAGAGGATCTTCCTCATCATCTCCATACATTTCTTCTACATTATTTTCCATCTTCTTATTCTACCTGCAAAAGTGAATGGTGATGTGGCTCTTATTGCAACACGTGATCAAATGGGGGGGTGGGTTGGTGTTGGAGATCTTTGGGTTTTTATGATTGAATGAACACTATAATGCAATGCAGTTTTCTACATTTAAAATTAAATATGCCTAATGCAAATATTTTTTTTGTTTTTGCAAAAAATAAAAAGAAATGAATCAACTAGGGAAGAAAACCATGCATGATTTGACACCTCCCCGGAAACAACGCCAAAAGTGATGGGCCTCAATATTGCAACAGGAATGTTGCATCTCCCAAGGCTACCAACTTTAATTATCAACCTGGGATTCATACAAACTCAAGAGGTATCAGCACTATATGTGCAGCATACAATGTGTCCTTCCTTTGCTGTCATGATGTAATGGAGTGCATGTACTGAAGTCAAATCCTAAACTAACTTTAGAAAATGAAATGGTCAAAATTGAACCTTAACCTATTGTAAGAAAGAAAGTACAAGGAAAGAAACCTATTCTAATTACATAAAGATCATGAACTAAATGTAAAAGGAACCTAGCATAACCCTATTTATCACATGTGATGATTTAAACTAACTGAGCATGAAATATGATCTAGAGAGTACTAACTGTTGTGTGCATGTGTAAATATCAGAGAACTCATTTTTTTAAATATTTTTGCTTTATAAATGCAAATGTTAATCTTTACTTGACCTTTGGCAGGGGAGACAAGTCTGGAGCAAGAGGGTTAAAATGGCCTTGATGGCATGGATGTTAAGTAGAGGCTTAATCCTAGCTTCAATGATGATTTTCTCAATTTGGTCTCAAAAAAAATTTCCTACGGGATGCTATAGTGATTTCCTACAGGATGCTACAGTGATTTCCTACAGGATCCCCTGATTTACTATACGATGTTACATATTTACTATACAGAATTATAATTCATCGAATGACCAAGAAAATCAAATCCAAATTGGATGGGAAAAATTTTGTTATTAACTAGAATATCTCAAGTCCCTATTCCATGTGGAATCACTTAAAAATACCTCTCTTAACCAATGCTAAAAAATAGAGAATAATACTAATCGAAAATCTAGAAACTCGAGAACTAGTGAGCTCGTAAATCAAAAAAATGCCTAACCTAATAAATTGAAAATGCAGTGGGGTGATTTTTTTATGAACTAGAATTTTTTTGTGATCTAATTAAAGTGGAACCAACTCAACTGAAGCTCATTAGCATGCTCTAAAAAATAGCAGAAATTTATTGTTCTTTTCCACAATGGAGTTCCAGAAATCTAGATTTGGGAATAAGAAAGCTAATCCAAATAGCTCAATGATTACTATGACCTTCCAATTATTTTTCAAGGATGAAATAATTCTTGTGATCCTACAAAATAACTTACATTAACAATTTAACTCAATCCTCCAACAAGAAATCATTAATACTAAATGCAGAAGAAGAAAGAAATAAAATCAAGAGATGCATGTGAATAAGCAGTGAAAAGAAGGAAAGAAAATGATACAAAAGGGATCTGAGGCTCCTTGGATGGCCAAGCCCAAGGAAAAATGGATACCTATAGAATAGAACAAGATTTAGAAGCTGAACATGACACCAATCTTCATTATTTTCATCAATAGAATTACATCCCTGCAAGAAAAGACAACGAAGCTACAAATATACAAGTTCTCTCCACAATAACACTAATGAAAATATATATCTAGAGGAAAATTTGACTTGGTACTTATAAAAAATGATTAGCAATCATTCCCCATGAAAGGAGGAAGCTTTTCCCACCAAAATCCCTTGATTAGTGGATCTGGTCTCCAATACTATGAATCTACATTAAATGGTAGGGAACACATTCCTAGATTTTCTCAATCATTGGAGTTCCACAATCCGTGCCATAATTTCGTAATATCTTGTTGATTTATTATTTATTATTTATCCTCTTTTAGTAGGGAACAAGTCCTTAAATTATCTCCTCCTCCAAATTTTCATAGTCTGCCCAATATTCTCATAATATTCCACAAAAATAAATAATATTAAACACAAATATGCAATTATTCATAAACCTTCCTAATGAATATATTAAAGTTAAAAATAAATTATCTAATGCAAAAAGAGAGGTTTAATGTGCTAAAGGATGGTCATAGGCCTTAATTTATGTTTAATTTAGAGGCATGGGCCTTAATTTATGTCTTATTTAGAGGCCCATCAGGTGGCCAAGTTCACTGGCCACCTTCAACCTATAAAACATTTTCTCATGTGCATTGAAAACAATTGTTTTACCTTAATATGCTCAATAGGAGAGGTGAAGAACAAATGCATACTTGTGCCTACCAGATGTCAAGCTGCTATAGATGCATTCATGTTATTGTGGGGATTCATATCATGATGGGTTGAAGGAGACGCATGCATGTTGCTACTGAATTAATGATCGATCCATGACTCTCTGGAGGTGCTAATTTTCTTTGCTTCCTTTTGCATAGGCCTTCATAGGTTGATGATTCTTTTACTAATAAGGTTTTTTTGTTCATGTTTATTTCCCGTGTTCAATATTCTGATAATGGAGTGGATGGACTGCTTCCTAAGGAGGGTGCTCACCCTTCTCAATCTTCAGAAATGGCTTCATGTTACTCAAGGTTGCTAGATATTTTGCCATGTGAGTGAAAAAATAATTGATGATGAGTTCTATTGTAATTGTGTAGGCTTCTTATAGGATGAATCCTATTCATGTAGTAATCATTTAATTCTTCTTCAAGACCTCATTAATGCATGTGGGATTCATGGAAAGTCATAGGAGGTATAAGGATAGGGTTAAATTCATCAAGGGATGTTGTAGGTGGTGTAAAATTTGATGACAAAGTTTTTTCTGATTTTTTTCAAGGCATAATGGAATTTGAAGATGAATTTTGATTAGATGGAGTGGATGAGTGATGAAAGTGGTGTTGGGGGACCTCTCTCAACCTTCCCTAAAGAATACATTACCTTTTGAACACTTTCTCCAATCAGATTGCCTCCTGTAGCTTCTTCTTGGCCATCCTGTAGCAATTCAGAACTTCATGTATCATTTCAGGGCAACCTCCTATAGCAAAACTATTTTACACTGAACTCTCAAATGATAGATTGGATTGGCCTGAAATTAGGTGAGCATGTTGCCATCATCCCTATGCATATCCCCATTAAACCTCTTAACCAATGGATTAATGAATCTTGAGAAAGTTAAAAAATGGTTGTAGGTGATGGAGGTCAATTTCTCGAAAGTGTGCACTAGGATTTGTTGAAAATTCTTGGGCATGTTACCATAATCCATATGCATCTCCCCATTAAACATTTCAGAAAATAAATGCACAGCTTTTGAGATATGATAAAATAAATTTTATGCTATGTGTATTTTGTCTTCCTGTAGCAAAACAAATCCTTTCTGTATCATTTTAGGACAACGAGGAAAATGAATGGGAAAATCTTGGGAATGATGGGTGGATGGTGGAAATAGATGAGGATGATGAATTGGCATGGATTTGGTCTTATTGTAGCATTTGAGCAAAGGAGGAGAAAGTCCAAGTTTGAATTTCTTTGACTAAGCTTTTGATCAACTTTTCTTTTAGTAGCTAACTTGTTTTTGTTGCTTGCAAAGGTTGGAGAGCACTTGCATTCAATAGAGAGAGATACATGGAGCAAGGAATTTTTTCATTTTTCATTTTTTCTCTTTTTTCTTAGGCCTATTAACTGCCTCAATGAGGTTTTCAACTAATAGGTCTACCTAGGCACCTCAAAGAAGGTTTTCACCTAGGATCTTTTTTTTTCTCTTTTTCCAACCCATTGACCACCTCATGGAGGTTTTTAATCAATGAACCAATCTCAGATGCCTCAAAGGCAATTTTCACTTGAGATTTTATTTGTTCCTCTTATTTTTCATTTTTTTTATTTCTTTTTTTCTATTCTATTCTACTTGAAAAAACAAAATCATTTTCAAGTGTATGAATATTTCCAATGGAGCCACTTGCATAATAGGATCACAGATAAAATCATTTGTAGGCTCAAAACATATGCTTTGACATGTACCTAAATGTGAGATACCAACTAATTTGAAAGAGATGAGATAAAAAATTGTTGAAGAAGAGTCTATTGCTACAACTTAAAAAAATTATGGAACCATATTTCAATATAGTTGTGATGCCCTTGGCCCACTTGTTGATTTGGATCATCTTAGATGTCTTCTTCTTCCATGGAATTCAGATCTGCTTCCTTTTGTTGATTATTATCTTGAACACATAGAGGATCTAATGGAAAACATGATGTGACTTCCTTAATCTTTGATTCTGATGTCTTCTCTCCATCAAGTGCAGTCCTTGATTCTTTGGTCTTCTCATCCGAATCTTCTTTTTTTGCATGTTGTCACTCAATGACATCAATATAATCTATTTTTTTCAATACCTTTCCCGATCTAAGATGACTACCATTTAGATCAAGAGGAGATGTTTGGAAGTGTTGTGCCTCAACATTGTAAGTGGGTTGAGCTACTTCCTTGTGTGGGTTTGGAAATGGTGGTACATACAATTGAGTGGGAGTGGATATTTGAGATGGATATGGTTGGGGTTGTGGTTGTGGTGGAGGTGGATGGTAGGGATAACATGGATTTGGTTATGGAAGAAATTGAGGAAAATATTGAGGATATTGTGTATGGCTCCCATAAGTTCCTTCCCAACCTTGTTTCCAAGATTGGTTTTCAGGCTGAGATGGCCAAGGTTTCCAAGGAAAGATTGTGTTCCAAACACTTTGAAATGGATGTGCATAACCTTGAAATTCTAGATTAGGTTCTTGCATCATACTAGGTTGACTAGGCTACCATGGTCCTCTTGGAGCTACATAACATAAATGCTTTGGTGAATGACTTGCTCCATTTTCCTCTTGGTAAACTTCCTTCAACCTGGGTAATGATAGGAAATATTTAATAGCATGTGATTCTACATGGACAACACAAATATCAATATCTTATTTTTGCTCATTTTCCATTCATAACGTTTCTACTTGTTCATTAGATTGCTAAGAAATTTTGTTTTAAAATTATCAAGAAAATTTCCAAGTTCAACTCAACTTACTAATATTGATGTTGATTTACTTACTCTTGCCCTTCCTCTTGATATGATCTTGCATGTTTCACAAATTTCTTCAAATGATGATTGGTATACATCACCTCTACTCACAATATCAAGGAGATCAATCCACTCATCCCTAATTGTTCTAAGTAAGAGGGTTTTTATTTTCTCAAATCCTAAATGATGTAATTTTTCCCTCAAAACATTATACATGAACCTCTATATTAGATCCTCTAGGCTCTCATCTTCTTTTGTATTCATTCTAAATATTTCTTCTTTAAGATCATGATCTTTGGTTTTTTCTAGAAATTTCTTTTGCATATCATTCCATGATCTTATTGAAATGAAAGATGCCTAATGCAATTTTTGTGTATTTTTGCAAAAAGTAAAAGAAATGAATCAACTGGGGAAGAAAACAATGCATACTTTGACACCTCTCCGAAAACAGTGCCAAAAAATGATGAGCCTCAGTATTGCAACAAGAATGCTGCAACTCTCAAGGATACCAACTTTAATTATGAACTTGGGGTTCGTACAAACTTAAGAGGTATCGACATTATATGTGCAACATACAATGTGTCCTTCTTTCACTGTCATGATGTAATGGAGTGACTGTAATGAAATCAAATCCTAAACAAATTGCATAAATGGAGATGGTACCTTGAAAACAAATTAATCCTAGGACAGAACAACAAATTGTAATTGAAATCCTAAGAGCTTGAATTCAAATAAATAGGCCTAATCTACTTTTTAAAAAGACATGTCCTAATTGGCATTTCACTCTTCCTCAATCATGTATTTAGATCCTATGGGTTATTATTCAAACCCAAGAGACAAAAACCAAGCGTTTTGAGTAAATCTAGTCAAGTTTACACATGCTAGAGGAGTGTTATAGGAAGTTACAATGTTTGCTACAAGAAGTTACAATTTTGCTACTGGAAGATATAACTCACCAAATGACCAAGTAAATCACATCCAAATGGGATGGGGCAATTTTTTTTATTGAATAGGATGTATTATGTCTCCATTCCAAGTGGAATCACTCATAAATACCCCTGTTAACACGTACTAAAAATAACAGAATATTACTAGTCTAAAATCTTGAAATTCGACAACTAATGACATAGTTAACCTATCAAATGACTAACCTAATAAAGTGAAAATGAAATGGGGTAAATTTTTTTATTAACTTGAAATTTTTTATGATCTAATGCAATTGTAATAAACTCAAATTAAGCTCATTAGCATGTTCTAAAAAATAGCATAAAATTACTAATATTTGCTATAAGGGACTTCCAGAAATTTTAGATTTGTGAATAAGCAAACTAATCCAAGTAGCTCAATGATTACTATGACCTTAAAAGTATGTTCCAAGGATGAAATAATGCTTTTGATCCTACAAAATAACTTAATTCAACCATTAAACCCAATCCTACAACAAAATATCATCAATGCTAAATGTAGAAATAGGAAAAACAAGAACAAGAGATGCATGTGAATAAGAAGTGAAAAGAAGAAATGTAAATTATAAAAAAAGGGCTTTAAGGATCCTAGGATGGCCAAGTCCAAGGAAAATCAGAGTAATATGAAAAATACCAAGATTTAGAAGCTAAAACTGGCACCAAACTTCATTATTTTCATTAATACAATTACATCTCTACAAGAAATGAAAGTGGAGCTGAAAAAATACAAGTTTTCTCCACAAGAAGACTAAGAAAATCCAACCCCTAGAGGAAAATTTGAATTGGTACTTATATAAAATTATTAGGAAGTATTCTCCATGAAAAGGGGAAGCTTTCCCCTCCAAAATCCCTCAAATAGTGGATCTAGTTCCCAACACTAGGAATTTGTATTAAATGACAGGGAAGACATTCCTAGATGTTCTCAATCATTAGAGCTCGAAAATTTGTGCAATAATTTCATGGTATCTTGTTGATCGATTATCCAATATTGATCCTTGTGTAGTAGGGACAAAGTCCCTAAATTATCTCCTCCAAACCTTCATAATCTACCCAATATTCTCACCATATTCTACAAAAATAATCATATTAGGCAAAAATATACAATTATCCATAAACCTTCCTAATGAACATATTAAAGTTAAAAATGTGTCATCTAATGAAAAAAGAGAGGTTTAATGTGCTAAGGATGGTTAGATAGGCCTTAATTTATGTCTAATTTGGAGGCCCATAAGGATCTATTGTACTTCCCAACATCCTGACGAAGTTTCGGCCAATAAAAATATCTCTGCAATACCACCATTATTTTCTTTACTCCGAAATGTCCAGCAACCCGAGTGTAATGTGCCTCCCAAATCATCTTGGCACACTCACTTGAAGGAACAAATATGTGTCCCAGGTGGCATAACATTGCATCCTGAAGGTGAAATTTTGGAATTTGCTTCCCTTCTAGGAGTGTTTGATATGTGCTACCGAATTCTGGATCACTCTGATAAAGATGTGGCCACTCAAAGTCTCATGCCCACAGGAGTCAAGCACACTGATGATTTCTATTAATAGTGGTCGGTTAAGGTAGTCTACAAAATTATTGGTTCTGCCCTTCTGTTGATGCCTCGAAAATCGCTGCAACAACATTGGGGGATAACCACCCAGTCCGGACCTTAAAAGCAGCTCCTTTTCCGTTTGGTGTGGTGGCTCCGACT
>APFE031235023.1:176208-202909 GCA_000404065.3 Pinus taeda | reverse complement strand
GGGTTTTAACCACGTCAAAATACTGGTGTATTGATCTGTGATCTGTTTGTGAGCGGTGTCCTTCTGGTGTTCTGTCTGAGGAACTTACCCTGTATATTCCTACATATTCCTAGTTATAGAGCTTGAGAGTGCAGAACAATTGTTGGAAACATGAATTCCCAGTTATAAATATTCAATGCAATTATGCTTTATTGCGGAGTTGTGAATTTAATACGGGCACGCTGGAGAGATTGAGAGTGCAACCAACTACTTGTATTTAAACTTATGCTAAGTGGAAAATCCCTTAAATGGTATTGGTATTATAATTTTTGACGATTTAAATTTGAAATCAGACGTCATTTTGACGGGATGGGCTGCAGATATAAAAGAGACGTCATATCTGACGGGTTAAGTTTATTTTTATCTTGCCATCAAATACGTCTTGAAACCCAAAATACGTCTTACGGGACGTCAAATTCCAAGCTTGGTGCCACGTTTGGTTACCTTGTTTGTGTCTAGTGTTACACCAATTTTTAATTCTAGTTTAAACCCATTTTTTTGTCCTTGTTTGCATCTTGTTTTGATGCCTAGTTTAATATCCAATTCCACTCCCAATTTTGCATCCATGGTTACACCACATTTGGCTTCTTGTTTAGAGTGTATTTTTCTTTCCATTTATGAATCCCTTTATAGGTCCATTTTACTAATTTCAATTACATAGTGAAATATATTACAATTTCTAAATATCATTAGAAAAAATATAACAATTGAAATTGATAACCTAGTGTTTGTAAGGAAATTTAAAGGAAACTAGAAACATCCATCCAAAAAATAGCAGGATCGTCATATATAATAATTCTCCATCAAAAAATCATTCACAATTTTCAATATATATATATGATTATCAAATCAATACCTATCACATATATCATTATTCCAAGGTAAAATCACCACATCTATCCATAAATATTAATATCATCATACATAATGATTCTCCATAAGAAAATTTTGACAATTTTCAACACATATATAAAGTAAAAAGATAATAGTAATAATATCATCATCATCTTTAATTGAATCATCTAAAATTCAAATGTGTGATTGTCAAATCAAAATCTTTCATGAATATCATTATTCTAAGGTAAATTCACAACATCCATCCAAAGGTAGTAATATCATCATACATAATAATTCTCCATCAAAATAATGATTATATTTTTCAATATATACATAAAGTAACAAGATAATAATGATAAATCATCATTATCTTTAATCAAATCAACTAAAATTCAATGTATGATAAACAAATCAAAATTTTTCATGGATATCATTATTTCGAGGTAAATTCACACCTCCACCTAAAACTAGGAATTTTCAAGATCATCAAGATATCATTAGTTAGCACCACCAAGATCATAGTCAAGATCATCTCATGATTATTAACGTGATCATCATCCTAACCAACCTGATCAATTTCATCCACATCATCACCAAATGCTATCACCATCATCATCATCACCAATGCTATCACCATAATCATCATCACCAATGCTATCACCACCATCATCACCATCGTCTCTTATATATGATGCAAATTCAACATAGTCTAGATCATCATCTCAGGGTCATTATCTATAGCATTCTTGAAAAATAAATAAATTATATGTTAGTATTAATTCCATAACACAATATATATTTTGGTTTCTAACCATAAAATGAGGTAGGATATAATAACATATAATAATACTAAAAAATAAAATGAAAAGTTAGTTTAAGATATATCGGAGATCTAGTGAAGATTATGCTTGTGATTCACATTAAGTAGTAGAAGAAATTTTTAATTCATATGAAGTAGCTAGCCAATTGTTCATCATATTCTATTGTGAATATTTCTTATAATGTCCATGCACCATTGGTAAATTAAAATTTACTAGAAGCTTTATTTCAAATTAAAATTGTAATTTGAAAGTGCATAATCTTCTTAATCACAAATTGTGAACATTCTACATAATGGACCCACAACAAGACTTCATCATCATGCTTCAGGTTATCATTATTGGGTTGATAATCAAGATGAAAACAATCATTCCATTTGTAATTTGAAATGAAAGTAATTGGCCTCAACTTCTACAATAAATTGGTAATTAATTCAAGTTATCATTAGTCTCGGCTAGCTTACACAATATTACAAATTACATGATACAATAGTATCAGCCTAGAGAAGTTGTATGATATTCAAGAAAAGATGTCCATGGAAATGCAAGTCACTAACAACGATATAGGAAAAGCCTATATTAAAGAGGTCATCATACTAAATCTTAGATCATGCCATGTATGAAATGGTAGATCATAATTGCAAAGTACACAACTATTTAAAAATGGTTTGTGAATATTATCATAGCTCCATCACAGAGATATCAAAAGACAACAAAATAAACAATCATTGAATATCTTATATTGTATATGTAACACCCCCTCCTAAATTATTATTAATTTTATTGTGCACTAAATTTACCATTGGTGAGGCTATATCATGGCCTTGGCATAGTTCTATTTCGAGTAGGTTTTCTATTACACTTGAGGTACTCATTTTGTAACATCATTCCTTGAAGGACTAGAAGTGTAAATTATGGAGATGAATCCCTACTCCATAACTATTGATGGTGTAGGTCATATGGTGATGACTATGTTAAATACATAGATGGTGTATCACATACTAACAACCCTCATACACATTTTTCACAGAGATGTTCTTAGAGCTTACAATGCAATCCATATGATTTCATGAGTACTTTGTAACCTACGTGAATTTTAATTTGTTTCTAGTGTGAAAATATTTATAAAACCATATGGATATTTAAAGTGTGATTTTATTTCCATTACAAATGTTAATCAACTAGTTTTGTTAAGGGAACAACCCCTTTGTGGCTTCATGTTGCGGGCCTCCCATTTTTACAGCTCATATGGGATACGAGCAACTATAACATTGATGCAATAGATTCTACAGGCCCAAATAAACCCTACAATTTCATCCCGTATGCTGGTTATACATGTGCTAACTTTAGAAGGGTTTTAACTTGTAGACTCATGTGCTAGTTAGAACAACTAATTGTAATAAGTGATCAATTTTGTGTATGTACATAGATTTATGTATAATCCACTAGATTGAAAAATGCATAATTATGATATTGAGCCTATTACTAAGGTATCTTGATGAATAAGTTCACTTCACATATATGAATATATGGAAACTGATAATGATACTTGTAATGAAAACCTAGGTTTTGTTTTATAGACAAAGCCTTTAAGGAAACAAACCATCATAGTAACCCTTAGAAATCAATCTCTAAGGAACCTGGGACCAACATTAGGGATAGGATGTGAATCACCTTGTTCGAATAAGTATATAGAGAATCTATATTAAGTATGATTTTAACACTTGGCCTGTGAAAAGATAGACAGTAGCTATACCTATATTTTTCTATGTTACAATCCATATGCATCATTGAAATTGAACCATCAGTTAATGTTCCAAGTTCCTAATGCTATAGATATTGTATCAAGAATTTACTGTCTATTTAATTGTGCTTAGCATGGTTATGCACTCATGTTATGGATATATCTCATATAAATGCCAACTTATGCCTTTTAAAGGGTGCTCCCAGTTTGAATTCATAAGGAAGATATTTTAGTTCATTCAACACTAAAAGATAACATTTATGGCATGTAAATCAAGCAATGCTAAATCAAAATTTACTTGGGAAGTGATCCTTTGAGTCACAAATGAACTTGGATCAATTTTTCCATCATATTACCTTCAAATGGAATAATATTGCTACTCAACTTGTCTTTGATGTGTCATGAAGTTACAAATGCCTCAGTACAGATTGCACATTGACAAGCTTATGCTTCTATATATTTGTAGAGCTTGCACTTGGCTCAATCTTAGAATCATCAATAACTACTAGTGAAGAGGACTTTTTTTTTAATTTCTTGGTATTGGTCACATGAATGACATTTGGTATTTTATACCTTATAAGTGAAATTACTTTCAATGTGTAAGGTAATGGAAACTAGTTTCTACTCAAAAAATTGGGTTTGTGATTGTAAAAGAAGGGTAGGAAATGAGGTAGTGGTATCCAAAATGATTGTTGTGGATTCATGGGAAAAGTGGATGAGGAAATGGAACACATCAGAATCTAGTATTAAGAATAAGTTTTGTTAAAAAAATAATTGATACAGACACATCAACAAAGTGAAAGGCACAATCAATCTGGCGGTTGAGACATAATTCAAATTGGTTCAGTCGAACTTATGAAAAAACAAATTGGCAAGTTGAAATGGGAACCTGATCTATATAATGACAAAATCAGATATAGATGGTTAAAATTTTATGTGGGTTTGAAGTTGGAGATTCTAACTCTACTGGAAATAAAGATGGAATGGATTGTACTAGTAACTTAATCGTGGGATTCATTGTTTGAATAATTAAATGCACTAAAATTTGCAGTTTACAATTGAATTTACATAGGTTGAGTCATGTAAGAGTGTTGAACTAGTGGGTCCAGATTGACTAGAAACCTCTTCTTTAAAAATCTTATATGCTTAAAATCTGAACTAACCCACAAAGAGTAAATCCTCTTCTTTTTTTCATTGTTGGGACCACTCTTTTCATAACTTCTGACATCTCCAGAAAACATGAATAAACATTCAATGCAAAAATTCCTCACAACAATCTCCGTTAGCTCAAAATTTAATAGGCATTGTTGTAGCTTCCAGTGCTACATCCACTACCTCTAGCCCAACATGTGCCTCCTGCATTTCCTTTACAACATGTACTCAAGAACCTGATTCTGTTTATGTTGTCTCTTTCTCAAGTCACATTAGCAATTCCTTATTTGCTGATGAAATATCGTCAAATTTACATCAATCAAGGAGCTCAAAGAATGATGTGAGCTCATTAAATGTGGGGACCTCAACATTGCTAACAAAAAGGATTAGTGGACCCTTACGACCTGTGCATGAGTTTGTAGAAGATAGATGTGAAGAGATTAATAAGGTTTTGGACAATGTAAGGTATGTGGGAATTGGTCAGGTCACTAAAATTTTTAATAAATTAGAATCAAGTGGCTCAATACCTAATCAAGTAGATGAAGAACCAGATGTACCTGACATAAATTTCAATATTCAAAGCACAACTAAAATCAATAGTGGGGGTATTTTTTATGTGAAAAACTTATATGTTGGCAATGGTGTTCTTGTAGTCAAGAGTTAAGTTGTCCACCAATATGAAAGCAAAACCAAAGATATTTATAAATATTAATCATATTAATAAAATATCTCTTTATTTGATGTGAATCATAAATAATCTAATGGCATTGCCAATGATGTGGGAATTTGTGAATCAAATTTGAAAACTTATCAATGATTGGGGAAATAAAAGGTGTGGAGTTATTCTTTGGCTACCAAGTTAGACATGGACCTTGATGAACCACATGAAAAAAAACTTGAGCTCAAATGTAAGTGTTCAAGAGTTGTATTTTCCATATTTGGATGAAGAATCGACACATATTGAGGTCATTAGAAAGTAAAACAAAGGTAACAATGTAATTGTTGCGAGAGTTAGGAAAGGTGACTCTTATTAACTCAAAACAGTTTCACATGATATGGAGCTACCTTCTGAATCTAGTGGCATTTGCAGAGAAGCAATGGAAATGTATGAAAAATTTCCCTCTTTTGCTAGTGAATTTAAAGTTGAGTATGTATTATATGGTGTTGCAAAAAAAATGTAATGCTAATCTGAGGGACAAGGCTTTGAGTATAGTCTATGATACTATTAAAAAGAATGAAAGTACCATTCCTATTACCAATCATCAGGATGTAGCCACAACCTCCATTGGTGTTGGAATCAAGAGGGCTCATAGCAAGAAGAAGAGGAAGGAATGTCTCACCAAAGCTGATTCTTCCAGTTCAACTGGTGATTTGTATAATGCATACAAGACCAAAATAAAAGCATAAATATGTAATCTATCTAGATGCATCTACTGTATTTGTTCCCATTGTTAATGTTGTTAATGAATCTGAGAAGGAAGGTCAGAAGAACCTAATGACTCATAAGTTGTAGTTGAATTTCCTACAAAAATATGACGACAAAAGAATATGCCATTGTATCCACTAATGCAAAGAAAATGGTTGTACCAAAGGCAAGAGGCCTGGAAGATAGAAAGTACAAAACAGATTTTTTGTTGACATTTAAGGATCACTATTAAGGAATTTAGATTTCTGTGATCCATAACAATGTTAAGAGAATTTTCGGCGAAATCACATAAATAATCATTTGTCGACGCGTTTCGAACCAACCAGTGTGGTTCATCGTCACCCGTTTTGAACCAACTTGTCCTGACGATGAACCACACTGGTTGGTTCGAAACGCGTTGACAAATGATTATTTATGTGATTTTGCCGAAAATTCTCTTAACATTTAAGGATCAGTTTAGAAAATTGCTTGTTGAGTTAGTTTAATTTGACATAATGGAAATCCTCATCCCTTCCAAATTTATAAGCCACATGGGAAAAATGTAGATCTATAATTGATCAAGTGGAGAATATTTGAGAGCAATCCTCTCTGTTATGACAAGGAATGACAAATTAAAGCTAGAGTCTAATACAAGTTAACTTTATTTAGTTGATACCATCTGAACAACAAGTCTTGACATTTTTCTTCTAAATTATCAATCATATTGAAATACTTGGAAGAGTAATCATGAAGAATATAACCAAAATTATCCTTATTAAAATTTCTAGAGAACACTCTCAAAATTTGTTGAAAGATAGGAAATGTTAGGATATTCCGACACATAGAAAATAGTTAAGTATAATTGGTCTAGAGTAGAGTTAGGTAAAGTGTGTTTCTTTACTATGTACTTTTGTAACTTACAATCTGGTGGTCACAATATGTTCTAGACATGAAGTAATCTGACGGTTCATTCTCTCCTCAGTGTTACTGACACTTGATCCATGGCTTAACACCTAATTAGTCCATGATCTCTATTTAGAGAGCACAGAGGGTCATTTGTAGGGTAACTGTTCATGAGAGAAGCTTATGTAAATTTTCATTCTTTTATTAATAAATTGCCTGAAGTGGCCACATTGGCTCAGGCCATGGACTGTTTCCTTCTTTGAGGGTTTTAACCACGTCAAGAATACGGGTGTATTGATTTGTGATCTATTTGTGAGTGGTGTCCTTTGGTGTTCTGTCTGAGGAACTTACCCTGTATCTGGCACATACTCGTCTTAACCTTTCCTTTGTTGTTGGCCTTATTGCTTGGTTTATGCAAAACCCACATGAAATTAATTGGAAAGAATCTAAAATAATACTTCGTTATGTTCGAGGTGCAGTTCAGTTTGGGATTCATTACAATACAACAACATCTCCTCTATTGGTTGGTTTCATTGATTCCGATTGGGCTAGTAACCCTGATGATCAGAAGTCTACTATAGGTTATGTGTTCACTCTTGTTTCATGACCTATTACATGGGCTTGTAAGAAACAAAGTGATATTTCTCTTTCTTCAGCAGAACTAGAGTATCATGGTGTCATAGAAGCTACTAAGGAAGCCATGTGGCTTCGTCAGATCCTGTCAAAGTTTGGCTTTTAGTAGCAACATCCGACTACACTTTGGTGTGATAATCAAAGTGTCATTCAACTATGCAAATATCTAGTCCAACATCGGTGCAAAAAACACATTGAACTGCACATGCACTTCATTGGAAAGCTCATTCATTACCATGTTCTTGAAGTGAAATATTGTTCAATAGATGATCAAGTTGCAGACATCTTTAAAAAGGCTCTCACAGGGGCAAAGTTTACTAAACTTTGATTTATGGTTAGATTTCAGGAAGTTGTCAGTAAGGGGGGATAGGCTCTAATGCCTCCTTCCTTCTCCTATTGTGTCATATTTGTACATCCTTCAGTCCTATCCCAAGTTGTTCTTAAGAAGGGATGTTAGGATATTCAGACACATAGGAAATAGTTAAGTATAACTTGGTCTAGTGTTGAGTTAGGTAAAGTGTGTTTCTTTACTATGTACTTTTGTAACTTACAATCTCATGATCACGATACGTTCTAGACATGAAGTGATCTGACGGTTCATTCTCTCCTTGGTATTACCAACACCTGATCTATGGCTTAACACCCGATTGGTCCATGATCTCTATTTAAAGAGCATGGAGGGTCATTTGTAGGGTAACCGTTCATGAGAGAAGCTTATGTAAATTTTCATTCTTTTATTAATAAATTGCTTAAAGTGGCCAAATTGGCTCTGGTCGTGGACTGTTTCCCTCTTTGAGGGTTTTAACCATGTCAAGAATATTGGTGTATTGATCTGTAATCTATTTGTGAGCGGTGTCCTTTGGTGTTTTGTCTAAGGAACTTACCCTGTAAATTCCTACAAGAAAATCTACAATGTAATAGTAAGGAACATCAACCATCTCGTCAAAAAAATGAAGAGGGCATCATATAGCTTACAATTGGACTATTCATTCACAACATGACTAAAGTATTTTAGGAACAGATAATCCACCAAATTCTTCATCAAAATGAATTGATATCTTTTGAAAAATGATGTGTTTTATTTTGCAAAGATGATGCCTTTACAAACAAGACAAGTCTTCCTTTAGAGTTTATCTGGATCCTCTTTAGTAAAATAATAGGTTGGCCAGCTAAATGCAAAAGTTTATAATAGACAATAGAGGGAGCTGAAGATGTCGTATTTATAAAAAATTGATATATCTTATATGTTTTTGCAATTTGGATGAGTTTTACATTGAATTCAAATGAATAGAACATTACTATCCAATCTATTTTTCATAGCAGTTAATTGGCAGTTGTATGACTTCAAAGTTACAATAACCAATTGTGGAATCTTCTTGTGACAAGGAAGCCATAAAATTTTTATGAATTGGAGCATCTACCGGAGTTCTTTGGTGAAAAGAGAAAATCTATGAATATGAACAATCCTACTAAAAGAAATAACTCTCACAATCTTTGCAACATTTTTTACTGACAAATTCAATGCATGCCTCAATTTTTTCTAAGAATAGGGAATTTTCTCATATCAATTACAACCTACAATGATTATATTTCCATCCATCCCAATTTTTCTCATGAATAAGAATAACAGAATTTGACAATTTTGTGTTGAGTTATTCCTTCCTACCACGATGGTGATTGAATTCTCTATTACTAGTTTTTGAGTTGCAATATCTTCCACTATAATATCAAGCTAAGTTCTAATTGAGTGCCTAATTGTGCTAGTCCTCAAAGAACCCCTTAAAATCTGAAGTTCCGGTAGTGATACAAAACCACCACTCTTGGTTGGCAAGATATTTTGGAATTCAATGGTGGTATCCAAGCAACCATAAATATATTTATCCAAAAAAGACATAATTCTATTACGATCATCTAAATCATAGCAAGAAATTGCATAATTAGGAAAATCTTATACAAACTTCTATGACATGCCTCATGCAAGGTCACTAAGACCACTACAGACAGAAGTACTAGGTCTAGAGACGTCTCTCTCACAAAGTTCACTGGTTTCATTTTCATAACTTCTAGAACTCAAGAAATTATCCAAGTAACTATTGATGTTTACAGAATAGGACAATTTCTTTATATATGCATATATATATATATATATGTATATAGATATATGAAGCAAATCAATAATGGATGGCATATATATAATATATATATATATATATATATATATAATATATTATATATATATAATATATATAATTATTATATATATATAGAAACAATAAATCAATCAATAATGGATGTATATGAACGCCCAATAGGAAGCTCTAATAATTGAATGTAGATCACATAATTCAAAGAACATCATGCGAGTTTGGACCAGGTAATTATGGATTGACATATCTTTTTGCAGAGTTGTTGAATGAAAACATTCACGAGTACACTTACTATGGTTATTGTATCTAGTTACAAATATTGTAATTTTAATAGACTACAAGGAAGATTTTCTCATTGGCATAACCATACTGGGCATATTGAATGGCTATAGCATTCACATGTTTATTTCAGGGACTTTTTCGAATAAGTATCATGCAACCTCTATACTACCATATTTTGAATATATCTTTTAGTGTGACAACTTCTTTCGGGGATTCATTTTTTATCAAACCCTCTTATTATGGAATTCCATAAAAAAAAGTTCATGATTGCATATCATACCAAAGACTAGGTGTGCATCCCCCATATTGTCATCCATAGAATACATATTAACAAGCATGGTGTTTATTGAAATCATTGTTCAAGTCCATACATGAATATGTACACATGAAGTAATCTATGTAATAATAGTGAGACCAAATCAAAGGATGGAAGCATGGACATGGGTAAAAGACTCATGGCACTTCATAAGAATGTCCCTACCTGCCTTGAAAACGTAAGACGAAGATTAAAGGAAGTGGATGAATGAAAAATATAATTGTATGACAAAAAAAGTCACTTGACCACATTCAAGAATGTAGTAAAATGTTGGATCAAGGATTAGACTCTCTGAAGATGTGGATCTTTCAAATGGAAAGGATTTACAATCCAATAAGAAGCATTTGGAAGCTTTGAACATTAGTTTAAGGCAATTGTAGGGACTCTCTCTTTCAACTGCAGTTGTTGATAATTCATGTGGAGGTGGTCTTAAGGAAGTTTAACGACTTTGTGTCAAGAGATTCTCAAAAATCAAAGTACAATAGCAACAATGTTAGGTTCGATAGTCCTAGCCCAAACTATGGTGATTTCAGACAAAATCCTATATTAGAAAATTATTCATCCAGGTCAGATTTAGTATCTTCTACAGATAAAGAAGAGGTTGAAAAAAGAAATGTAATTGGAATACCAAACAGTTCATTAGAAACACAGAGGCCAACATCTATGGTATATGAGGAGCGTATGCCATTTCCCAAATCTAGGAATATGTGGCACAATTAAGAATAAAATTCTCAAATGATGGTAACATATAGGCACACAAGTCCCAAAATCCTTCAAACCTTATAAATTCTAGGAGATATTGTTCCACAACCAATGGACAGGTTTCCCAACTATATTTTGTACATTTATCTAGAAGAAATGAGCAACATCGCAATGAACTTCTATCATATGAATGTACATTTTTTTCACAACCAACTTCATCTTCTTTCTATAGCACAGGTCGTAAAATTGATTCACAAAGTAGAAAACACCATACAAGTAATGTAATAGCACAAAGTCATCTTGGGAAGCTTTGCACACATGGTAAAAATTTTGGACCACTTGAAAGTTGCAAAAGAGGCATGAATAAAAGTAATGCCCAAGGAAGTAAGAAATTGAATGGAATTGCACCTCTGTGTGCATGTCTTCCTTCAAATGGAATTTTAGTGGAGCAAGTGTGTATCATTCTGAGGAAGATGTATTGGGAGCCTGTTATGGTAGAAGCTTTGGCCAATTTGAATGTGGCCTTGAATTGTTATCAATAAAATCAAGTTCTAAAATCACTGCAGGATCTAGGCATAGCCTTGAATTTCTTTAAATGGGCCAAATGACAGGAAGGATTTATGCATTATGAGAAATACTACACAACTATGATAAGTATACTTAGATGTTCCAGGAAATTTTAGGTCATCAATCTGCTTCTTAATGAAATACGAAGGGATGGGTACGAACCAACTATTGTAACATATAATCTTCGTCAAAGAAATCACCATAAAAGAACCAAATCAAAGCATGATGAATCTGATAATGTATGTGATGATGATTAAAGTATGGGGAGAATTCACAAGTATGATACTGATAAGAATCATAAACATTCCAACTCATATAGACACTCCAAAAAATGATATTATGAATGTAGACCATTGAGATGAAATGAAGATGGATTATATATTAACTGTATGGTTTCTTGCACAACCCTTGGGCTATCATTATGAATGAAAGCATAAGATTCACTTCTCAAATGACAGTTCTTTGGTTGTTATGTCCAAGTGAACCATTTATACTTTCCATTATTATAAAGTTAGTGTTTATTTTCCTTTCAAACATAGTAGTGAAAAGAGAAAGGAGGGATTTTACATCACATCGATGAAAACAACTGAGATTTTATGGCATGTGGTCATGTATCACAATGCAGGGTTCTCAGATCATGTTTTTGAACTTGATTTTCTCTATCCAAGTGAAGAAATTCATAGACGTTGGGAAAAATATATTAATTTAGGTTAACATGTTCTATCCTTTGGAAAATTACCTCAATGGTTTATATGAGACCAAGTTAAATTCCATTTATTTTTATAGAAATCTCATAACTATGATTCATTGATAGTAATTATCAAAAGAACGAAAGAAAACATATGCAGAAGATAAGCCAAGAAAAGAGGACACAAGGATTGGCACAAGCTAGGGAAAAAACCCCAAGATGGGGAAAACCCTTTATAAATTATTCTTATTATTGGTATCAAATATTCAGTAGAGAGAGAGAATGCAATGACAAAGTCAAAATTGAATTTCCAAAAAGATGATCTAGACCACTATCCAAGTCACAAAGGAGTAGCCCATATAAATCTCCATTATGTATTTAGGTGACAAAATCTTTCCCTAACCAGTGATAATTAAAACTCAAACAAAATAGTCCTCAAAAGGATATTGATCCTAGATCAATTATAGTGATCATGTTTGCAGAAGATAAGGAACCCAACGCAGATTGCATCTATGAAAATTACTGATCTGGTTAGGGAACATACTCCAACACTAAGCTATGGTAGAAAATTCATGTAATTAGCCTCCAAATAGTAGTGTATGCACCTGTGAGGCCAAAATATCACTTTTCTATGGTTATTCCGTAGACATTCTTAAGTGTAAGACAAGGGCAAGGAATTCCTTCATTCCATGTAGATACATATAGGCCACCTACTGGGTTTTAATCATCTACAGATGCAACATTTTTATATCCAATGTAGTCACCTGATCTTTTTTACAGTGGGCACCTCTCTGGATTCAACTCTACCTATTTTCTTATTGTGTCTACATATTTCTTAGACTCTTCATGTTCTCGCCCATTCACTCCAAGTACTTCCTAGATTTTTACCTTCGGTGCAATTCTTCCACCCCATATTTGGCATCCTTAATGGGATTGACAAAAATTCCAACTACCAACAATGGTAGAATTTGGTCCAGGCCAAATAGATCTGAATTCTAGCCTAGAGAATTTTGAGGCAGAGGGTAAAGAATAAAGAGTAGGATAAAAGCATGTAGTAGTTTTGGAAGGTCCTTTAATAACATATGGGAAAACTAGAGTTATCTGACAATCATTAGCCTCAACAGACTCTTTTAAGAGAAAGGAAGTTGAAATAAGGTGAGATTTAAATAGATTTGAACTCAAACAAGAGATACAAAGATAGCTAGTTTATATAAGGGTTGGTAGCTTCTTTTCATGGTCTATCTCACCCAAAGGGTGTTGCTTATTTGGAACATTAAGTTGTAATTGAATCCCAATATGATGTTAATAGAGATATTTAATCCCAAATGGATTAAGTTGGAGACAAAGGCGTAGTGGATTGAATATGAGATTGATACAAGGCTAGAATTTCTCATGCAGATTGAAATGCCCATATTACTAATTTTCCTCTTCTTCGATGATCCCGCTTCACTTTTTACATGTATGCTTATTATATAAGTATGAAGGGCACAAGCTATGTGTTTGACAAAATTCCCAAGCAAAATGTGCCCACATGGAATGTTATTATCAAAGGTTGTGTTAAGGATTGACACTGCCAAGAAGCCCTCAAGTTCTATTACCAAACACAAAATGGAGGACTAAGTGGATACACACCTTTGCAATTTTCCTAAAGATGTGCATTGAAATTGCAGCCGTGGAGTAGGGTAGGAAATCCACAGTTACATGAAACACCATGACTACTGGATATTTCAAAACTAAAAATTATGAAGAGGTAGGAAAGTTACTTGACAAAATGTAGCTAGCATCATTTCAATTGAATTTGAAGCCTAGAGTGGAGCATCATGCGTGCATGCTTAACCTCCTCGTCCATTAGAGATGCTTTAATGGAGCATATGTGACATTTTCGAACATCTATGCTACTTCTATGGGATTATGTAGTCAGTGTGAGAAAGCTAGTGTTAGATAAGGGAATCTAAAAAAAAAAAAACTAACATCTCATTTTCATAGACAATTCCAACTGTTGCTAGCTTAGGATGTTTGAAATATATCATGGAAACTTTTCGACAATGTTCTTGAGTTTCAATGATAATTCACTCTCTTCATTTGAATTTTGTCTCTCCAAAACCATGGAGAGGAGAGACATGGAGGAGTTACAACCATGCATACTTCCTTAACAACACTCAAGGTGGTTGGAAATAGATAAACATGACAAGCTCCAAGCATTGGACAAGTTTTGGTTGAAGCCTTATGTTATAAAAGAAAAATCCATCAGGCAAGTATTTGGCCAAGTTTGGGACTTTGTTGATAATTTTTGGCACATTTTGAAATTAGATCAAGTTTTTCTACAGTGTCTAGATATAGTGGAGCCAAAAAAAAATACATTTTCACATAAATAGGCCTGCCTAATGGAGGCCAAAAGTTGGGTCACTGGTTTGAAAACAAGAATTCCATTGTTAAGCAAATTGGATGGAGGGGCCAACAATGGAACATGACAAGTTTCTGCCTTAGACTTGCATATTTTTTGGGGCTTTTTTGTCTATATTTAAGGTTGATTTATGTTGAGAGAACCCTAGAGAAGTGCATGATTTGGTCCTACAACACATTTTGGGAGGAACTATATTTTTTTTAGGTGGGATTATTTCTTATTCAAATGAGGACTGTGTCATGACAAGACTAAAAAGAGAAGGTGATGAATTCCATAGATGTTATAGGGATTCGAATAGCAACTAGGAAGGTCTTGGAGACCATGGAAGTGAAAATATGCTTTTTATTGATAATTCAATAAAAATGGAGACCTCGTGCACCTCTAGAAAGTAGTTCTAATATGCCTCACATCTACTGTGATTTGTAGCTATTGCAAAACTCTCATATATGCTTGAACATGGGAGGAACATGATCACAACATTATTTTCTTTCCCTTTATTCTCTTCCTCTATTAATTTCATGGTAAGTGAAATCATTACTTTCTTCTGTTATTTGAGCATTATATGGAAGGCTCCATGTAGTTGTTTCACAAGGTGCCAAAATTTATTTTCAAGAGACAACTATTTAACAAACCATGGTTTATGAGTCCTACTAGATCTTGTTACAACTAATACTTGAATATATAATTCCAAAAATTCTCCTCTTTTGATATTGTAAATCATCGTATCATTTCCCAGGACAAGAACACGTGACTGATTTCATAAGAAAGGTATTTGAGATGCTAGTTGGAGTGTCTAGAAAGCTTCAGGTATTGGAAAGGTGCGTCCACAATTGAAAAAAACGGGACATGGATGCTTGATATAATGGAAGGCTTCTTGAAATTCTTAGATTTTGTATATTGTCAAATGGATGGGAGAATTTCAAGATTAGAAAAACAACATTAAATAAAGAACTTAAGTATCCCAGAGAACGAATTTTTTATTTTTCTTATTTCAACTCAAAGTAGTTTTTTGTGGGGGGGGGGGGGGGGGGGGGGGTGGTGCAGGTTTGGAATCAATTTTCCAAGTGCATATACAGTTATTATATATGATCTATATTTCAGTCCATTTTTATTTTATGAGATCAATCATGATCTCATAGGATAGGCCAAGACAAACCAATGATTGTATATCACTTGATAATAAAGTGTTATGTTGAGGAGAGAATATTGTAGTGGTATGGAACAAAGATGGATTTGGAGAATTTGGTGATGAATCTTTGTAAAAATGAAATTTTAAAGAAGTATAGATGACAAATAACCTTTGTGTTTGTGGAGTTTTCCATAATACCACCAAGTTCATCTCCAGAATTTTCAAGTGAATTTTTTTTGTAAGAGATTATGTTCTTGTGCAATTACTAATAATGGCATACTATGTAGAAATGTTATTTATGTTGTGAGTAGAGTTCACTGTAAATAGATCAATGGTTCAATATTTTAGGTAATAAAAGACCCCAAACAAGTTTCATTATTTTAATATGTTGACCAAACCAGATTTCATCTATCGAAAAAGTGCATATGACATTCTAATAGCTCACTGTGTGTGTTTATACTACCTATTTCTTCTACTCAAGGAAAAGGGTACAGAAAATATAAATATGATCATAGATAATAAAAAAATTAGGTGACAGGCCCTCCTATAAGTGAGGATTCTTTGGGAATAAAAACTCGTTTAGAATAGACAAGCTTTGGAGTCCATTTCCAAAATTGGGAAATAATTCTTTGACAGGTGCATTGGCGATAATGTTTGTAAGTATCACTATATCAATTATTTATATTTCTAGTGAGTTTGTTAAACCACATACACAAATTGATTTATAGTATTTCAACCACTGATATTTCTATTGGAAGTGGAGTATCTATTTCCATAAATAGATCTCCAACAACAATAAAATAATGTCAAGACAACATATCCCACCTAAGTAGCTTAGACTGGACCATAAATGAATAAAATTCAATGCATCTTCCAAAACAATTTAAGTGGTAAGAAATAGAATAGGAAGGAATTATTTTATCTACTTGGCATCATCATTTTGTGATATATGAAGACTTCCATTACATGATTAATAGGGAAAGAGTTGGCACATGTATCAATTTTTGTTAGACTACTAAGAGTCGGAGAAGTGTTATAAATACTAGGTCAGGCTACTCATAATTTCAAATACAATGTATAATTATAATTGTGATTAATTTTACTATTGAAATAAAGGAAAACATAGTTTAGACATGAAAGCGATATTATTTACCACTAGACAAAATTGATGTGCAGCTGATGCAACAACATTTTGAGAGTCAAGATCAACCACATCATAACCTTGCAATAACCTGGCATACATTGTTGGCACCTAATAAAAGAAACAATGCTTTAGTTTAGGAGGTAATAATTGAATGCTTATTTATATCCACACATGACATGCATATTTCAAAAATGATCATGGGGTACAAAAGTCCTACATCTTACTAGCATTGTCATAATCCAAGAATAAAAACCCTTTCACATGAAACAAAGTTAGTACCACATTCCACAAGCACAAATGACAAATTCAAAAACAATATACATATTCAATGAAAGCAAGATGAATCATGTTAGCACACTTTAATTGAATATCTCTTCTTGTTTCAAGGGAATCCTAGAAGACATTAATTGACAATTTGGAAAACAATGACATTCTTTTTTGGAATTTTCCCTGAATTTATATTTTTGATGTATCTATATGATGGGAAAAATATGAACATAACTGAATATGGTGTCCATAATTATATATAACGTCCATAATTATTAATTGAACATCTCACATATGATTTTTCCTTTTTCCCAATTTCAATTTTAGACACTTGTGAATTTGTTTCCAAGTATGATTTTTGCAACATTGTTTTGTAGCCCCAAGTGTTATTACTTATGTTCCAACTTTGAGTAGGTCTCGATGTTTCAGTGGAATAGGGCTTCAAAATTCCTCTCGTCCTTTCCAAATTTTCCCCAAATCCAAAGGGTTTATTGCAAACAAAATTTTCCAAAGTGACTAGACAAATAGCCCATTTTTGTTTCTAGATATCTCAATTATATTGCTAATGATAATCAACTAATATACATTATCAGTAAGGGACCTGATCAACCACTTACCTGCTAGTCCTATCTCCTGAAAGCTATAGTCACAGGGCTCCAATTTGGGAATGACTCAACAAAGTTGAAGAGAAAAAGTATGACAACGACTTAGAAAATTTCTAGAAAATACTCAACATAAAACTCAATAAAGAAAATTTGGTGATAAATACTAAAACTTTTACAAAAGCTTGTGAGATTCTTCATTTCATAAAAAGTCTACGTGATAGGCATCAAAATAAACATGAAATAATGTATATCATTATTATTAAATAATCAAATTTAAAATTTACTGTGTTACATATGCTATATGATAATGTTGGTGCTAAACAAAAATCACAAGTGGGTGGAAATTGGAATTGGTGCACAAAACTTTGGCTCGCTAAACAATCATTTGAATTAGACAATAAATCCAAAATAATGACAACTTTAATGAATATTTAAAGTCATAATAGACAACTGATTTGTGACTATTTCAAATGGTTTACTAGATATCAGAATCAAAATTTTCATGTATAGAGTACAACCTCTAAATATCATGGAAGATAGAACATTGCACAAATAATAAATAATTGCTATAAAAAATGAGCTGCCAATATCCACTACGAATGCCAATTAGTAACTGCAGTCTCTTATGCAACATTTCACAGTGTAGTTGTGCTCAATGTTGTGTCCCTTGAGTGTTGGCTTTCTTGGCTCAAAAATTTGACAATGGAAATAATATACTTCTCTAAAAATTGAAACCATTCAAATAAATGATTCTAAAATAAATGCTAACTGGATTTTAGGCCGGTTTTCTTTGAAATTGTTGATTACAGATTAGCCCACTCTTTGATAAGATGTTTCACATTATTCTTTGTGAGTGATAAAATTTCAAGTTGACCTCACTCTTTACCAATTATCAGAGACTTGTGAATGAAGTTAAATGGAAATAGAAGATGATTTGAAATTTCCTCAACTTTATATTTGACGCATTGACTAGGGTATATGGTGACATGGAATGATGCATAAGGTGTTGATTCTTTATGCACAGTGGGATCTCTTCCATTCTAATTTTTACAAGTTGAGTTTATTAAGTTTGTGTAGATTTTCTCAATTATTTCATGGAATTGGCAGTTCAATTTTAATTCTTAACTGTTGTTATGAGGGTTGGGTGCTTGTAGCAGTAACACTAACTTTGCATTTCCCAAAACATATCGGCAATATCTACATTTAAATTGCATAAATGTTTTCATCTATGCATTGTGTCAATATATGTTTTAGAAACTATTGTCAATATTACTACATGTATATAAAAAAGGGCTGATCTAACCATGGAGGCAGTTAACAAATCATAATTTGAGATAGATGGATTTTAAGTATTTTCAAAATGAACAAGTATATGCATTATTTATTTCTCTTGGATGCATTATCTTGATGTCACATACATATCACAATATTTAGTACCATTGACTATTTTTAGAAATGTTATCGGATTCAGCTATCTTAGCCCCTTACCCAGATCTGATTCATCAAGGAATTGAGGAATTGGGGATTCAAATGTGATTCGAGCAGATTTGGTAAATTTTTGAAAGGGTCCATTTCCCGTTTTATAGTTTGGACCCTGAAATAGGATTTGTTTTTAAAATTAAAGGAAATAAATTCCCATTGGAGGAACCAATTCCAAAAGGTAAGCAACCATTTCCTCCAATGGGAACCAATTCCAATCACCATGTTGGAACTCAAGTAAAATACTCTAAAATAAATGAAAAAAATGATGGGAAAGGGCATGGGAAATCTTCTATAGGAACCCACACATTGAATGAGAGGCTAATTCTCTAGAAAAGTTAACTATTTTTTGTCATCTAAGCCTTCACTTGTAGAGATTGGGGATTTTCATTGTGTAGTGATCGAAGGTTTGAAGTTTCCTTTTGCAAGCAACAAGGGTTTCCAATGGTAGCAATCCACCTTCCAAACATATTTGAGCACTAGCTTTGAATGAATAGGTAATTTTTCCACTGTTTTAGACTTTTAATTAGAGTCTTAACTCTAGAGTTCTTCATTGTTTGATGTTGTGTATGCTTGTGAGCACATAAAACAATATTCTTAGCTATGTATTCATTTTAGCATACACAATAACAATACTTTTCTATGTATTCTTGTGAGCATACATAGAAAAAAACCCTCATAATTTAAACTTCAAAGTCAACATTGAAACCTTTGAAGGCTCATAAAAAGTTTTTTTGTCAACTAGTCACTGTGTAATGCACAACTATAGCAGGTATTTTGTTGTTTAATCAACACTAACGATGGCTTCAATTAATATAGTTTGGTCATGGAGTTTGTGGTGGAGGGAGAGAAAGAAATGACCATCCTAAAAATAAACAACAATAACAGACATGCCTTGTTGATTCTCCATTGTGGAAGTATGTGACTAAGATTCAGAAGAAAGAAAAGGACGATGATGCCAGCTGCTTGTGGAATTGCAACAAGTGAAAAATAATTTTTATAGTCATACATGAGGGTTAAGGCCCTTGTTTTTGGCTTGAAGGTAATGGAGTTCATCATTGTAATAAACTCACCCGAAAGGATGTAGATGGATTTCAAGTAGAGCAAGATGTTGCAGACTTAGACAAGGCATAAAGGAGGAGTTCCAAACAACCACCACTCCCAAAAAAGGGAAATGTAGTTCCCTTAATTATTGAAGAATCTTGCAGGAGACAAAACCTTGGAACCTTTTCTAAAAAGATTCACATGGGAGGGAGGGATAAGATGGAAAATAAAGTTGCAAAAGCCATATTTTCATCTAGAATACCCTTTAATGTGGTGTGATCTCCATATTGGGAAGACAAGCTCAGGGAAGTTAATAAGGCCTCTAGGGGTTACAAAGTGCTAAGGGGTCAAGCATTGAGAAAGGGTGCATTTCCCTTCTATAGAAGGAGAAATTTATTTTGGAGAAAGTGCTGGAACGGGTTTTCTCCAGATCCAGTGGCAATGGTGTCTCTATTATCTCTGATGGTTGGACTGATGCCATGAATAGGCCATTGGTAAAAATTATTGTAATGTATTCTTTAAACCCATACTTCTTGAGATAAATATATGCTTAATGGGAGAAGAATAACATAATGAATCGCTGGAAAGATTTCAAAAGAAATTGAGATTTTGGGACCTTGAAATGTTGTGCAAGTCATCATAGATAATGCAAGTTCATGAAAATTAGCTTGGGAAATTATTGAGGCATTGTATGACCATATGTTTTGGACATCCTTTGTAGTGCATAGTTTAATTTGCATTTTTAAATCCATTGTTGTTGAAGATGAATGCATGAATAAAGTATGTGAAGAAGCATGAGAAGTTTAGCTCTTTATCACTAACCTATAGGTTTTAACCCCATACAGAAGTTACCTGCATATGAATTCTAAAACACAGAAAATAAAAAATGCGAGAGCATAACACATAAAACACATAGACACAGAGATTTTTACCATGGATCCTAGTATCGGGACTTCCAGGTTGATTTTTTATTATGTTCCTTTCAATTTTACAATACATATTTATACATGTTAAAGCATCCAATATCATGGACAGAAAAACCATCCTGTCCAAAACCATGTGCGAAAAACCACACACAAAACCATAGGTAGGTCCACCCCAACCTAATATAGGGTCCAAAAAAAAATTCCCCGGGGTGCTGCCCCGAACCCTGTAGATGGGGGCAACCCCTCAAACCCCGTGTGATCTCCCCGCTATGCATTTGGCGCAACGAAAGGGGGTCTCTGCCCCCCCCTAAGCCCCTCGGTTAACTACGTAGGCTAGTCGTGGAAGGAAAATAACACAATGCAACATTCTCCCACTTGTTGTTTTCTTTCCACAAGAGGCCACAAGAGAGCTTAGTTATTTATCCAGCCCTACAACGCCCATTGTTTCTCTAAACCAAGAGAACTTCTCAGATCTCACAGATTTTGTTAATGCATCTGCAGTATTCTTCAATGTGTCCACCCTTACCAGCAACACCTTTTTGTCTTCTATCATATCCATTACAAAGTGATACTGAACATCAATGTGCTTTGTCTTTGAATGGTAAGCAGGGTTATTTGCCAAGAAAATTACACTTTGGTTGTCATAGTATATCCTTATAGCTCCCTGTACTAATGATCTAGGTGGATATTGGTGGCCACTCACCAATTCCACTTGGACCCCCACCATTGCTTCTTTCAATTTTTTCAGTTTCCTTAATTATAGCATAGTTTACTATTTTTAGCAGTTTTTCGGGTCCTAAACTTTCAGAGCCATTTTGAGGCCCTAAACGACGTTTTTTTGGAAATCTACCGCTAATGATTTTTTGTCTAAAATTTTCTTTTTTGTCATAGTCCTCAAAGAGATTTTTCCAACGGGCTATCATGCACATCAAATGGAGATAATATGACCAAGTCATGACCTCGGGAAGTTGGTTGTCCAACTCACCCCTATGGGACCCATAAACTCTTGGTGTTACATCTCCTCAGATTAGGGTTTTGGTTGTTTAGGGCTTTCTTTTATTGTTCAATAATAAAATGCCATTGAGCCTCATTTTAAGATAGTTCAAAGGCATGTATCCACCACATCTCTTCTCAAAGATAAGCTACCATCTCCCTAGCTGGTTTATTTCCATTCCTGTTTGTAAGCATATTTCAGTATTTTACATTAATGAAATGAAGTATTATTTCTGCTGCATCTCTGTGTTTATGGTTATCTCTATAATTTGTTGCATTCCTATTTAATTCCGGATCAATGGTATCAGAGCAGTTTGCTCTTCTTCTCTGTTTTTCTTTGCATGTCCCCAATGAGGTCGGGATATAAGGATTTAGGGTTTGAACTGGTTGAACCTTTGCAAGACCAGCCTCGCAAATCCTGACGGCCTTCCATGGTGGATGGAAAGAAAGACGGGGGGGCAGGAGATTCTATCAAAATCTTGCTCGAAGAAGCCCTCGAGCGACAAAGGAACGTGATGATGGACAACTTTGCCCAGATCCTTCAACGGCTACCCAGGGGCGACGCATCAGCTTCCAACAGCAACTCTGGTAATGCCACACCATTTAAGGTACAAGTTAATTTTGAAATCCCCATATTCAAGGGTCAGATAGATGCAGATGTCGTCGATAAATGGTTAAATGTGCTAGAGGGTTATTTTCTGTTCATGATTTTTCTAGTCAGGAAAAGATTATTTTCGCTCTTCTCAAAGCAGCCCCCCACATCAAGGATTGGTGGGAAACCTACTGCGGGCAGAAGGATGAAAGTACATGCTCACTATTTTCAGCCGCACCCACTTGGAATTCATTCTAGATGTCATCAAGGAGCAGTACTACCTTGTCAGAAGCTATGAGGATCAATACATAAAGTGGACCATGCTGTGACAGGGAAGGGACCAAGACGTGCCAGAGTTTACCAATATTTTCCATACCATTCGCACAAAGTTGGGTATCAAGGACACAGAGCAGCATTTGGTACTCAAATACCATTGTTTCTTGCACAAGTACATCCAGGAAGAAATAGAATTACTGAACATTTCCTCGCTTGGCATGACATACTGGTATGTCGTCATGGTTGACCAAATGTTTAAACAGAAGAAGCGAGACTTTGGATATACGAATCCGAAACAAGTGAAAGGTGTCCCCAAACCACAAAAAAAATGACAAAGCCAAGGTGGGGCGGCCCAAGGCAACCCGCCAAAGTTGCAAGCAAAGAACAGTGCCGTGAAGCCGAAATAGGACACAGGAAAGTGGTGTGAGTTCCATAAGAGCTCCACTCACAACATAAGTGAGTGTCGGGCCAAGCAGTCACTGGTGGCTAAGCTAAAGGTTTCAAAATCAAATGCATGTTCTGACTCTGAGTCAGAACCCAATAAGGGGAATGACAAAGGGAAGCAGATTATCGATGCAGAGCCCAACGCCACTGTTGCCACCATGAAGATCCAGAAGGAGGAACTCGAAGATCCAGAGGAGGAGGAGCGTCTCTTCCACTCCCAGATGTGGGTAAAGGGCTCCCCACTACAGTTCATTGTTGATAGTGGAAGCCAAAAGAACCTCATTTCAGTAGAGGTCGTGAAGCAGCTGGGCTTACCGACCACAGCACATCGACAACCATACACCATCGGGTGGCTACAGCAAGGATGGGATCTTCGCGTGAGCCAACAATTTCACCTTCCATACAACATCAAGTCCTTCACGGATGGGGTATGTGTGACATTGCTGTGTATGAATCAAGGCCTTGTGTTGTTATTGTTACTTTGGGAGCTAAGTTGTACAAGATACCAGAGGTAGCACCACTTATCGCCATCTATTTGGTTACTGCAAAACAATTCAGTAAGCTCATTTCCAAAACCGGGAAATTTCTTTTCCTAATGATACGCCCTCAAGGAAAGAAAAATACGGTGGCCACGACCTCCAGATAGGGCCCCTTTGCACGACAACTACAAGTGGACAAGGTTGTGGAGGAGTACAATGACATCTTCACCTCCCCCGCAGGGGTTCCTCTGCACTGTTAGGTCAAGCACTCCATTTATCTTACCCCAAATACGCCACTGCCCAATGGACCAATCTATCAGTGCTCCATTTTGGAGAATGATGAAATCAAGAGGAAGATCCAGGAGCTACTGCAAAAAGGTCACATCCATCTAAGTTCATTTCCCTGTGGGAGCTTGTTCGTGTTTGTATAGAAGAAGGATGGGACTTGGAGGCTCTGTATTGACTAGCAGACACTGAACAAGATCACTATCTATAATGGGTACCCAATCCCATAGATTGATGACCTCCTGGACCAACTGAAGGGGGGAATATTTCAGCAAGATCAATTTGAAGTTAGGATATCACCAGGTACCAATCGAACCCTACTATGTGTGGAATACTTCCTTCAAAGCCAAGGAGGGCCTTTTCGAATGGTTGGTTATGCCTTTCGGAATGACCAATGCTCCTGCAACCTTCATGAGGCTAATGGATGACATCTTGCAGCCATTCACCAACTCATTTGTAGTGGTACACTTGGATGACATCCTGATCTTTAGTCAGAGTTGGTAAGAGCACCTCCACCACATTCGACAAGTTCTCCAAACACTGCGGAAACATAAGTTATGTGCCAATTTGGAGAAATGCACTTTTGGCATGACTTAGGTTCAGTATCTGGGATACATTATTGATGAGAAGGGGGTGCATGTGGATCTAGCCAAGGTCCAAGTCATTCTGGATTGGCCATCTCCAACCACTCTGACAGAGCTTCGTAACTTTCTAGGCCTTGCCAACTTCTACTGCAGGTTCGTGTTGGGATTTTCTCATATCACTTGGCCCTTGAGTCAAGTCACCAAGGGAGGAGCGAAAGAAAATTCTTTTGGTCTGAATCTCAATGGAAGACATTCATAGAGTTGAAAGATCACCTCTACTCGACACTATTTCTTGCATTACCAGACTTGCAATAACCATTTGAGGTCGAGACAGATGCCTCTGACTACGCTATTGGGGTAGTCCTTACTCAACATGGGCATCCAGTGGCATATCACAGTGAGACACTTTCAGACACAATCCAGAAGTATCCCACTTATGACAAAGAGATGTATTCCATTGTGTAGGCCTACTGACAATGGAAGCATTACATTTTGGGGAAGGAAACTGTCATCCACACAGACCACCGACCCGTACAGTTCATATAGACCCAAGGGAAATTGCAGAATGATCACCATTAGAAGTGATCCACACCTGCAATAGTTCCATTTGAATATCAAGTATAAGAAGGGAAGCACCAATAATGTTGCAGATTGCCTTAGTCAACCACCAATCATGGCATTAACCAACGTGCTCAACTCTTGTGGGCACGAAACTTTTGATTGGCCACTTCTCTACAAAAGCAACCCAGAATTCGGCCACACATAACAGACACTCTTGGAGGGTTAGCATGTTCCAGATTTTCACCTCCAGGATGCCCTATTATGTCACCTAGGTAACCTTTGTGTTCCTTTAAGCGAGTGTGCCAAGATGATTTGGGAAGCACATTACAATCAGGCTGCTGGGCATTTCGGGGTCGAAAAAACGGTGGCAGTACTACAAAAGTATTTCTATTGGTCGAATCTTCAATAGGATGTCAAGAAGTACATTAGATCATGCACTGCCTATGCCATTGCCAAACCAACCATCAAGAAGCAAGTCCTGTATACCCCGCTGCCTACCCCTAGTTGACCTTGGGAATCCATCTCCATGGATTACATGTCAGGCCTTCCTTCCACTAAGCATGGAAATGACTGTGTTTTTGTGGTCGTTGATAGGTTCTCGAACATGGCCATTATGTTGGCCTGCAAGAAGAATATCACAGCAGAAGCCACTGCTAAACTCTTCTTTGAACGAGTGTGGGTGCACTTTGGGATCCCACAGTCTATCATCTCAGATCGGAACAGTCGGTTTCTCAGCACATTTTGGTCCAGTCTCTGGTCAATGCTGGACACCAAACTCACGAAGTCCACAGCCTTCCATCCTCAAACTGATGGCCAGACAGAGGTTGTCAATAGGATGATTATGCACATTCTGCGCATGTATAACTCAAAGAATCCACGCACATGGGACGAGAGCCTCCCCTATGTTCAGCACAGCTACAACCGAGCTCTTCACAGCTCCACTGGCCATAGCCCTTTCAGGTGGGTTTGGGATTCCAGCCACTATGCCCCATTGATGTGGCCATGCCACTTGCAGCTACTCACATGAATTCAGCTCATGTCCAGTCCGAAACAGATAAGGCCACCAGTTTCATTGAGCGCATCCAACATATTCGCCAGCAGGTCCATGACATTCTTGAGAAATCAAATGCCAAGTACAAGCAGCGACATGATCAACATCGGGTGCCACACAATTTTCAGGTGGGCGACAAAGTCTGGTTGCATCTGCAAAAGGAACGCCTTACTAGAGCCTATCGGAAATTAAGACCACTCCGATA
>APFE031235023.1:119283-167927 GCA_000404065.3 Pinus taeda | reverse complement strand
AACCCTAGAATCCAAAGCTCTGATACCAAATGTTATGAAACCAGCTCACAAAAAGATAGAAAAGATAGATCAACGCTTGTAATTCAACCTTTTCGAGGGGGCAACCTCCTTTACATTAAAAATGAATGATCTTTGAGGATACAAATGAAAAGACCTCCTTTCTATATATAGGAGTCTAAGGGGTCATAATATAATAAGAGCTGACATAACAATAATAATGTAACGGCATAATAATAACAATAGTGGGCTTCTATGGGGCACAATAATAACAATATGGGGACTAAATGGGTACAACAATATAATAAGGGGGTTGTACTAATGACAATAATGGGTTACACTAGTAGTATAAGGGCCTAACACACTCAAATGTAAAATCCCCAACTAGAAATGAGACCCTATGAGTGACATAGATAGGCTACCCATTGTCACTTCAGTAACGCTATTTCTAGCTTTAGGTTAGGTATCCTTTAGCTCAAGGGGGGATACCTAACGAAATATAAGTCCAAACCCTTAGGAAATCTAAGTCCAAATAAGTGATTATGGAAGACGATGCTTGAGGATTTGGGATAAATCTATTTCTATGGTTTAGGTGTACAATTGATTTTCCAGATTTAAACATGTAATTTTCAGCATACTAAAAGTTAATAACAAATTTGAGATCAAATGTGGAGCTAGAAATTACAAATTTTCAAACATAATTTTAAGTATAATTAAAAGTGGGTAAATGGGGTATGAAAAGAATGTTTTGTTGCTATAAAATTTTAGGTTGTGAAAGAGAAAATAAAAGATGGTTTTTATATGCTTTTTGGGTAGTTTAAAGGGGAGGATTGGTGTCTATTTTCTAGATTCGCTATATGGGGTTAGATGGGCTCTTGAGAGACTACCAAACACAATTTTAGGGTCTATAAAAACACAAAATAGCTTGCTACAACAATTTCATGTGGTGGTGTACAATAAAACTGAGATTAAATATATTGAATTATGTGTTCCTTTCCCAAGCATAACATATGCTAAAGCCATGGGTCACTGCAGATTTGAAAAACTAGACCTCCACTTCAAAATAGAGTTATTAATTTATTAGACATCAGTTACTCAAATGAGATGAGGCTATCTTACTTGTCTAAGATCCATTGTGAAGCATGATTTTTGGAGGTACCTTATTTTTCAGTCAAATTTTGCAATAGAGTTAGGGGTTATTTTACAACTTTAACACATATAGATGATGGCACTAATGGTCAATTCTAGATAATGTTCTTTTGAATAGGTGAGATGAAAAATATGGATACACCCTCATGTTTATTGGCAATTGAAATTTGCACCATTAATATTTTACAATGTAGTGAAGGAGCCACAATACATTAAGAGATAATCTTATTTGTTTTCCTGTGGCCAAAGTGTTTTTTGAATTTAATTTAGGACAGTGGAGATTTCATTCATATTGGTTCTTCTTCTTGCCCTTGCTCTTCCATTGTTAATTTTTCTCACATTTGACTCTTGTAATATTTCCTAAAACAACCCTAACAAAACTTGGGGTCTTAAACTAGATAGATCTTAAATTTAAATCCAAGGATATTTATGGACCATAAGTATACCCAACTAGAAAAGGAGGAGGATATATGGAAGAATGTTTACTCTTTGGTTTTGAAGTGGTTTATCTAGTTGTGACATATGAATTTAATTAGTGTTACATGGTCTTGGCTACCCAAACTTTTGGTAAAAGCCCTCATGAGGTAGCATGGGATTCACTTCTTGCTTGCACAACCAAGCTTTGTAGCAAGGATCCTCCATCTATAGCCTAAAATTGTGTATACTTAAATAAATACAAGCAAACTTTTTTTTTTGGTTAATAGAGCAAGAGCATTAGAGGTATCATGGCCATTGCAGATATGGATGCATCCTCACCCAAGGCCTACAAATGCATACACATATTCAATTAATCATGAAAAACTTCCCTTGTTGCAAAAGGTTGTTGGCACCAAAAACATCTTTCATTGGGGATATGGACATACATATTATACTTTTGGTTCCCAATATAGTAAAGAGTAAAATAAGAACGGTGTAACAAGGTTATTTTGAATATAATGGCTTGAGTTGCTATTTGGCATGGTGGAAAAGCTAAGGGATTTCGAATTGCTTTAAGAAATTTCTCCTCAATGCAAGTTTTCCTCTAAGACCAACCTTAATTTTGTAACTTATGTACATTGTTCTTCATCAAATTTCATGCAGTAAAGTTACACTCTTTCCACACCCAATAGTTTCTACGACTGGTTTGGACAATTAATAATCTGTAGATAGCTGAATAAGGATTCAAATAACCAATGTTGATTTTGAAGAAACTAAATTTGTTAAAGTGAGGTGTCATTGCACAGATGCAGGTTTTCTTTTTTTTCTATGCTATGCAAGTAATGACGCCCTAATGGGACCATGTTACATTGGTCATCACACTCTAATTTTTCCATCTAAAATGTGCATCCATATTTGTTTAGATTTAGTGAATGGGAAACAATGTGGGTTTGATCTTGTGGCCATGTGTTGGTGCTCTGATCAATAAAATCTAACTCCAACCGAGGATTGTGTTAAGAAGGGAATGGGTTTCTTCTCTCACTAAAGTACTATATACCCCAAGTCTGTATCCCAAGAAAGGGATATACAAGTCTGGCTCTTGGGCTTTGGTCACTAAAATATATAAAATTGAGTTTTTTGTGAAATTAAAAAGGTTCATATTTTGCATTTTTCCTGGACTAGGTTGATCCTTTCCTGGGTATAGTGTGTGAAACATTGGACATCTGAAATTTCATTTATGTGTGCATATGTTGCTATAGGATTCTGTCTCATATTACAAGTAGCTTGGGGACATAGTAACTTCTCACTAATACTGGATAGCTTTGGAAACCAGACTGAAATATTTGATAGTGAAGCCAATGAAATTAATTTTACAACTTAGATTACACCTTTTGGGCACAACTCTCGCATTTAAACTTTCCAGGCTTCAAGGGCATAGCTTCTTGAAAAAGATTGCTTAAGGAAATTGACAACATTTTAGTGAACAAAAAAGATGTTGTTGAACGATTGCTAATTTTTCCAAACACAGTATGAGGATTAATTTACAGGGTTATAGAAAGGTTATTGTTATCTTGGGGTTGTTTTGAAGGCTATAGTCTTGGAATCAACCCTCCTAGGGCTTGGGTAGTCATAATAGGCAACCAAATCCTACAATAAACATCTGCTCCATTTCGACAGTCATTCTATGACTATATATTGTACAAAGAGTTCATCATGCTACCCTTATGAGTTGCAAGTATCCACAAGAAATGCATTCGAGCTCTTATTCTCCAAGCCTATATATTATCTTTAGTTAAGTCAGACTCCTATGCAGTAAGCCAGAATAGCACAATATATATTATATTAATATAGCTCACCTAGTTTTTATTAACATATCATAATTACAGTTGGATCAGGTTTCCTAATTTGTTGATATTGAAAATAGTTATGTATTGGTGGACTTATTACATGGTTTCATTGAGCATCCAACCCTACTTAATGTGGTTTTGTGAAGAATCATATTGTTGTTGACAGTCCTTATATTATTCATGCATATATATTATTTATGAATATGTAACACTAATTTATTGAAGAAACCTAGACATAATAGAAATCCTAAGCTAAAATTTACCCTAGAAAATTACAGTTGGACCAAATGTGGGTCAACAACAAGGAAAAAGGATTGTAATTACTTAGTGTTCCACTTCTTAGAGCATTATTTCATTGTAAATTTTATCTGATTTACTTGACTACTTAGATATGATGAGTTACTTGATGGATTTAAAGGAATATATATTATATATTATATAATCTAGCAGGTAACCCCTTCTATCAAGCTACACTGGCAGTACTCCTAGAGTAAACAACCTTGCACATGAATAAAGATTCTTTATAGAAACTATATGTCAAACAGTGAAATGAGATATATTATAGATTTTAGTTGTCGGTGTCAAATGTTAACCCTGGCTAAAACCCATTAGTAGCAAAGCAACAGGAAGGTATATTGATTAGGAAAACAAAATATTTTTTCTTTTATTTTGTTATTCCTTATTCAATTGGACTTAAAATCGCTATTGTGGAAAGTGGAAATTGCTAATATGCCAGTATCATTTTAAAATTACAGAACATCCAAGTGACAGTGACTGTGAGGGTGCTTAATAACAGGAATTTATGTTTGAGCCCTCAGCTCTGATGGCTCAAAAATAAAAAAAATCATGGAGCTATATCATTTCAATTTTGACTTGGACAGTAAAAGAGTAAGACAGTAAGTTTAAATTCATGCCACTATCTGATTCATTGGTCCATATTCACGCCAGGATTGGGAATACACACTCATTCTTCCTCGATAAAGCCACACTAAACTATCAAAGTCATTTGATTTAATAAATTTCATATATTATAATCAAAACAATGTGTATCATTACAATCTATTAAGAATCCATTTAGTCTAGCTTCTAACTAGCTAGATCTAAGCTTCATGTAGAAGCCTCTAGCCGATTGGTAAGACATTGGACATATAAGAAAATGGAATTTAAATAAAGAAATACTACTTTATCCTAGGTCCCAAAATGCTTTGAATCCGGGCTATTTAGAGCTACGACATTCAACATTGAAATGAAAAGGCTACTACATCATTAAAATGTTGAGCAATTGAAGAGAAACTCTATGAAACCATGAGAAAGCCTTAAAAAGGACTTGGATAAAATTAAGGATAGCTAATCTTGACCTTTTTCTAAGCCAAATTCTACAACTTGGGAATCTCTTCATGCAATTTTCCTTTGTGAGTCGAATTTCAGCATTTAGGGTCATGACTCCTACCCTTTTCTTCTACTTCGCCACGTTACCAACTTTCTAATACCAAAAAGGCCACAAAAGCTAGTAGTTTTTCCTTGAATTTTAAAAATTGAGCAAGGGAAAATGTAGGGTTTACTAACCTCCTTTGTAGCCTCAATGTCAGACTCAATAATGGTATAAATCCTGACGAAGGCATTGCTGTCGAGGATCTTATTCTCCATTTGTCAATGTCATAAATTTAATATTTGTTGCAGATGGCTGCCACTCACGTGAGAATGATGATGATGCTCATCTTCACAATGATCAGATATGATGTGCTCGATTCCTGGTATTTCAGACTTGTGTTTCCCACAAAATTCCTTTCCCCAAACGAAAACACAGATTCAAACTAAAGGCCTTGATTTCAAATCTTTTGCAATCCATCTTAATTGAAGAATTGATTTGTTAGGTCCCTATAATACTAGCGATTCTTCCTTTAATAATGCCATTGTAGCCCTTGTTGTTATTATTGTGCCCCTATTGTCCACATATTGTTATTAGTGTGCCCCATAGAAGCCCACTATTTTTATTATTGTGCGCTTATATTATTATTGTTATGTCGACTTTGATTATATTGTGACCCATTAGACTCCTATATATAGAAAGGAGGTTTTGTCATTTGTATCATCCAAGAATTTTTAATTTGTGTAATGTGAATGAGGTTTCCCCCTTGAAAAGGCTGATTTTCCAGGTGTTGATCTATCTTTTCTTCTATTTTGTGAGCTGGTTGCATCTTTGGATTCTAGGGTCGCTACTCCAAACAGGTCATCGTGGAATTTTCAAAATAATTTTTTTTTTTCCTGAGACATTTCAGAAACTAAAACAAAAACCCATTTGATCTGAAATATCTCTAAACCATGGTTCTAAATTTCAGATACTTTTTTCGCTATATTTTTGGAGATATGATCCAAGGAAGTTAGGGTTTTTATAGGATCCCGAATTATATCACAAACCGATGACCTGGAAAAAATCGTCATAAATTGTGTTCTAAGCATCAGATTGAAAATTGGTAAGAATTTATAGAAAGAGGACAACTTGTTGTTTTCTTTACATTAGTTTTAGGTCCTAAGGTAGAAGCAGTGACACGTGGAACTTCGTACAAGTTTTCTCTACTGAACCAGTCTATAATCAGGTCATCGTGGGTGATTGGGCATAACTCTTCCTTGGAGAATCAAATATTTATCATACTTGTTGGGTTAGAAAGAGGACTCAGAGGGATACTACAGGACTCCATTTCAGTCCTTGGGGATCCAAAATTACAGAAATACAGAAGATTTAATATCGAGCTCCTACAAAGTGAAAAAAGGTGTGTAGTGTTTTTTAAATTTTGCATAAGTTTGGTTTGAAAAATTAATTTGAAGGAATTCAAAGGGCATAGTGAAGCATTATTATCATTAATTGATGCCTCGAAGAAAGAAAATGGAAACACCTAGTAAGAAACTTGGAGGCTCTATCATGAATTATGAGGAAGAGGAAGAAATGTAACATGATATATCTAATTTACATGACCAAGTGCAACAAATTTCATTCTCACAAAAGTAACAGAAGAAAAGATGGATGGTTTAAATAAAGGCATGGAAGCTAAGATGAATGGAAATGAAGCTAATATGGGTGGTATGAAAGAAAACATTGAATATTTGAAGAAATACATGGACAGTTTGAAGGAAGGTTTGACAAAGTTGCTACAAGAAATGCTTCCTAATGGTAAAAAGGTAGTAGAGGAAACTCATAATGAGAATAAAATAAATGTTAATCATGATTCGAAGAATGACAACATTGAATATTTGAAGAGACAAATGGAAGGTTTGAAGGAAGGTTTGAAAAAGTTTTTACAAGAAAGGCTTCTTAATGGCGAAAAGATAGTAGAGGAAACTCATGATGAGAACAAAAGAAATGTTAATCACGATTTCATATACCCTAACATTGGAACAAAGATCCACCATGTTCCAAAGATCGATATGAGGAAGTTTGATGACAAGGATCCCATAACATGGATACTACAAATGGAACAATATTTTGATCTCCATAATGTGCAAAACACACAAAAGGTACGCTTTGCAACAATGATGAGAGCATAACACATAAAACAAATATACACAGATATTTTCCCCTAGATCCCAAAACTGGACTACCAAATTGATTTTTCATTATTTTCCTTTCAATATTATAATACATATATATACATGTTGAAGCATCCATAACCCCAATCCATTAACCCTAGATTAGAACATAACCATAGTTCCCTTGACCAGATCTACAAAATACCATGGACTAAAAACCATCGCACCCAAAATCATGTGCGAAAACCATGCACAAAACCATAGGTAGGTCCACCCACCTAATATAGGGTCCAAATTTTTTTTACCCGGGGCGCTGCTCGGACCCCATAGAGGGGGGTTAACTGCCGCCCTGTTGCGCATCGATGCAACGAACCAAATTAGTTTGTATGGTATCGATGACTTTGCTCTCATAAACAAATTGTCACTTGGGAAATTTTTATGGAAGAAATGATAGCACATTATGAGGATACAAAAAGCAACACTTTTTTAGCCAATTGATATAAATCCAAACAAAGGGTTTCAATGATGGAGCACATTGAGGACTTCCAAAAATTGAATATAAGGGTAGAAGATATTCCAGAGGAGCATAGGATTGATTTGTACATAGGAAATTTAAAGTATAACATGCAACATGAGGTTCGCCTTTGGGAACCTGATTCATTGGAGAAGGAATTTAGGTTGGGAAGAAAAATGAAAAGCAAAATTATGGAAACAAGGAAGCCTACCACTCACAACTATAAAGATGGAAGTGTTGTTTCTCCTAGTTTTCCACAACCTACAAGGTTGACATGACAACAACTGGAAGAAAAAAGAGAAAAATGGCTTTGTTACAGTTGTGATAGAAAATACACTAAAGGCCATAAGTGTGCTGAGAACAAATTATTCTACATAGATTGTGAAGAGGAGGAAGAAAAGGAACATGAAATGTCCAAAGAAGAGGATATACACCAGGAACAAACCCTAGAGAAAGAAGAAATGAATATGACCATATCTTGTAAAGCATTGGTTGGAATTACCACTCCTCAAACTATCAAGATAGAAGGACATATCAAGAAGAAAAAGGTAATAGTGTTGATTGGTTGAGGAAGTACCCATAATTTTATTCATTGTAAGGTAGCCAAGGAATTGAATTACTTCCTATATCCAGCACTAGACTGTCAAGTGATGGTTGCAAGTGGAGGAACCATAAATTGCTCTGGAAAGTGTCATAATATCAAGCTATCCATGAGAGAATATGTATTGAATAACCCAATGCTTTCCATTCCAATGGGTGGTGCTGATGTTGTAATACGAGTCCAATGGCTACAACCCTTGGATACAATAGCTTTTAATTTTCAGGAACCTTTCATGAAATTTTCTTCGAACGGAAAGGAATTTGAATTAAGGGGTATCGCAGGGAAATCGGGAAAGATAATTGGCTCTAATGGAATGAAAAAGATTCTAAAGAAATAACAACGAGGCGTAATTGCACAATTATGTTCGCTAGAGGTTCCTACATCGAAATCATCTATTTCTCCAGATCTCCAAAATGTCTTGGACAATCATTCCAACGTAATTAAGACTGACAAAGGCCTCCCACCTTTTCGTGATCATGATCATGCTATTCATTTGATTCCAGGAAGTGTTTCTCCAAACATCAGGCCTTATAGATATCCCTATGCTCAAAAGAGTGAAATTGAACGTATGGTTGTAAAAATTCTAGAGGCTGGTATAATTCAACCTAGTCAAAGTTCTTTCTCTACTCTAGTAGTACTCTTGCACAAGAAGGATGGGTCATGGCGCATGTGTTTGGATTATAGGGAGCTCAACAAGCTCACTATTAACGATAAATTTACCATTCCTATCATTGATGAATTATTGGATGAACTGCATGGATCAATTTACTTCACCAAGTTGGATCTTTGTTCAAGATATCATCAAATCATAATGAAGACTGAAGACATTCTGAAAACAACATTTAAAAATCATGAGGGTCATTATAAATTTTTGGTCATGCCTTTTGGCCTTATCAATGCACCTTCTACATTTCAAGCTTTGATGAATTCCATTTTTAAACCCTTCCTTAGAAAATTTGTGTTAGTATTTTTTGATGATATACTAATCTATAGCAAGTCTTGGAAGGATCATGTTGAACATGTTCATAGGGTTCTTAAACTATTGGAGGAGAAAAAATTATATGCAAAAAGCTCCAAATGTTTTTTTGGAGTACAAAAGGTGGAATATTTGGATCCTATTGTATCTCATGAAGGTGATAAGGTAGACCCTAGAAAAATTAAAGCCATTAAGGAATGGAAAATCCTCACATCCATAAACCATCTACGAAAATTTCTTGGGTTTATAGGGTATTATCGCAAGTTTGTTAATAATTATGGGACAATAGCAACACCTCTAACAACATTATTGAAGAAATATGCATTTTCATGGACTCCAGAAGAAATGAAAGCCTTTGAACATCTTAAAGAGGCAATGTGCCAAGCACTGGACTTAGCTACGCTCGACTTCACAAAAACACTTATTGTAGAATGTGATGCCTCAGGAAATCGAATTGGTGTTGTTATAATACAAGAACAAAGACCCATTTCTTTCAAAAGTCATCCAATCAAAGGAAAGTATTTACACAAAGCTATTTATGAGAAGGCAATGTTGGAAATACTACATGCACTTAAGAAATGGTGACCCTACCTAATGGGAAGGAACTTCAAGGTAAAAACGGATCATGATAGTCTTAAATACATTTTAGAACAAATATTATCTTTAGATGAGCAGCAAAAATGGGTCACAAAGATGTTGGGTTATGAATTTGAAATCATCTACAGAAAAGGGAAGCAAAATGTTGTGGTAGACGCACTCTCAAGAAAGGATAAGGATGTGGAAGCATTGCTTTGTGCCATTTCTATTATCCATCTGGATTGGATAAACAAAGTAAAGGATGAATGGAAGAATGATGAAGAAGTGTGGGCACTCATTCAAAAGTTACAACAAGATCCCAATACATTTGATACATTTAGCTAGAAAAATGATTCCTTATGGTACAAAGATCGCTTATACCTATGTAATAATTCTCAACTCAAACAAAATATTATCATGGAATTGCACACCTCTCCCTTAGGAGGGCACTCAGGATTTTTAAAAACTTACCACATGATTAAGAAGGATTTTTTTTGGATGGCCTTAAATCAGATATTCAAAAGTTTGTGGTGGAATGTTTGGTTTTCCAACAAAATAAAGTTGAAACAATTAAGACCCATGTCTATTACAACATTTATCCATTCCACGCCAATGTTTGGAGGAGGTTTCAATGGATTTTATCATAGGTTTACCCAAGTCCGAAGGAAAGAGTGCCATCATGGTGGTAATTGATAGACTTACCAAGTATGCACACTTTTGTGCATTATCGCATCCATTTAAAGAAATTAAAGTTTCTACTGCATTTACGGAAACAATTCAAAAGCTACATGGAAACCCAAAGATTATTGTAAGCGATAGAGATCCCATTTTCAGTGGAAATTTTTGGACATAATTATTTTTTTGTCTTGTTACTCAGTTAGCTCATAGCTCATCTTATCATCCTCAATCTGATTGGAAAAATGAGATAGTAAACAAATTTTTGCAAGGATATTTTCATTTATTTGTATCTAATAAACAGACGCAATGGGTCAAATGGTTAACTCTGTCTGAATGGTGGTATAACACTTCCTTCCATACTGCAGTAAAAATGACCCCATTAATGGAACTTTATGGATATGATCCACCATCCATCACATCATATTTAATAGAGAATTCTAAGATTCAAGCATTGGAAGATCACATCGAGCATCAACAATAGGTTCTCCAACTCTTAAAGGATAACCTCACTTTGGTGCAGAATAGAATGAAAAAACAAGAATATCAACATTGCAGTGAAAGAAGTTTTGATGTAGGTGAATGGGTGTTCCTATAGCTACAACCATATAACAAATGTCCCTCAAGCAAGCTAAAAAGGATAATAAATTATCACCAAAGTATTATGGTTTGTACAAGGTGTTGCAAAAGATGGGTATTATGGCATACAAATTGGATCTTCCTACAGCTTCTCGAGTGCACCCAGTTTTCTATGTTTCATGCTGAAAGAAGGTTATAGGTCACAAACTCCCAGTTCAAACAATATTTCTAGAAGTTGATTAGGAAGGAGAAATCATATTGGAACCTGAAGAAGTCACAAAAACAAGAACTGGACAGCTATGAAATCGATCAATTTCGGAGTATCTCATCAAGTGGAAGAACTTACCTGCTGAAGATTCCACATGGGAGGATGAGTATTTCATACAGAAGCATCCAAAACTACTTAAGTGTTGAGGACAACACTTTTTTGTAGGAGAGCGGCATGCTAGGTCCCTGTAATACTATTGATTCCCCCATTACTATTCTCATTGTAGCCCTTACTGTTATTGTTGTGCCCCTATTGTCCCCTTTTTTTATTATTGTGCCCTATATAAGCCCACTATTGTTATTGTTGTGCCATTATATTATTATTGTTATGTTGCCTTTGATTATATTGTGACCCATTAGACTCATATATATAGAAAGGAGGTTTTGTCATTTGTATCATCCAAGAATTGTTCATTTGTGTAATGTAAAGGAGGTTGCCCCCTCAAAGAGGTTGATTTTCAAGGCGTTAATCTATCTTTTCTTCGATTTTGTGAGTTGGTTGCATAACATGATAAAAAAAAAATTGACTAAAATATTGATTAAACAACCTTGATTGATAGTTTGTAGAGTGACATTTAAGGTACAATAAATTGAAGGAAGAGATGTAGAAAAATTTGACTAAACAATCTTGATTATAAGTTTGTAGAGTGATTATTAAGGTACAAAAAATTGTAGGAAGAGATGTAGATTGCTAGATTGTCATGATTCAAAATTTGTTAGTGGCCTAACTTGGAAGTGAAATTGAGTTGGTTCAAATTTCAATTCCTCGTAGAATTAGTAGGTGTTTATAGAAATTTCTAATTGCAATTTGAATGAAGTTTTGGTAGTCCACCGTTCTTCCACTACCTAAGAATTTTTTGTGTTAATTTATGGAGTCACAAATTTGGCATGGTTTATGGACCTCCTAAAACTATGTAATGTCATTTTAGTATGGTTTCTAGTGTTGTTAAAAATAAAGAGAAATTCATTTGACCTCCTAAAATAATGTAATATCATCTTAATATGGTTAGTATGGCTTCGAATGTTGTTAGAAATGAAGATAAATTAATGGTGTGGACATTAACATGTCATTATGCTATGAGGTGATTAGTGTTGGGTTAATTCATCTTTTATATATAATTTATTTCTTATTACTTTTCCACTATTTTGGTTGATGTGTGTAACTATAGGCTTATTATTTTATTCTCAAGTCTGAGTGGACTAGGTTATTCTAACTTGTGATGAATGAATGGATTGAATGTGTGACTTCTATTTCCTTTTGTGTGAGTATTATCAAATACAATGTGTTTAGTGTTCTCCTTGCATGGAAATCCATTCTCTTCTACGTGGTGGTTAGGTTATTCATTTTCTCGAGATTTGTAAACTACTTTTGGGGAACTCTAATTGAACACCTCATATGTCTTCTTCAAGGTCCAACGTAGGGACATCAAGAACCTGGACCTGTACTTAATGGGCCCTTTCCTCTGTAGAGTGGGAATTCCTTTAATCATTGCTTTGCCTGTCCCTACACTCTTCACTAATTCTTATGCTCGATGTCAAGTATAGATATTTTACTTGATATTCACTAAGCACAATGCTTTCTTTTCATTGAGCACATTGACCAAGTAAAGTTTCTTTTCTCACTAGGTCTAAATTTGGGAAAATTTCTTCCCTTTACTTCCCTTTTCTTGATAATGTACCTTTATTTTCTTAGTGATACTATACTTAACTAGAACTATTTTTTCATTATGCAATGAAATGCACAATAGGATGAAAGTTGTGGTTGAGATACTCCATTATATGTAATATATTGCAGAGATGAAGTAAGTATTGTTGATCCATTTATCAAATAGGATGATGTATCAGTGTTTGAATTTGTCTCCTACATTTTAAAGCCCCAATTTACAAAAAAAAAAAAAAAAAAAAATTCATTGTCCAATAGTCTTTCCCCAATAAGAATACACGAAAAGAAGGAATATCCAATGACCTTTGACTTTGTTAGTTTCAATGGACCTTAGAGTGGTATCAAATTCTTGTGATCTTAAAATCCTTAATGACAAAGAAAAACGAATGAGTTCTTTGCCCCCATATTTGTGGTGAAATCCCCTAAGTTCAAGTAAATCATGGACAAAAGTGTGAGACCCAAGAAAGTGTGGGAAGAAAAATAGAGGAAAGTGATAAGTATAAATCATGAAGAAAAGGTTATGCATTTAGTGCCCTTACTCTCTAAGTACACAAAGTGTGTACTTAGTGGTGGGGAATCATGGGTTTTTCAGTACATATATTATTTGGTTCCTAAGTAAGGGAAATATAAAAACTAATTAGAAAGTGACAAAAAGAGGTATAAATTAATTATTACATTGAGCAAAGAGTTCATTTTTCATGGCTATTGCCTAACAATAAGTAGGTGGCTTGTGGTTGACAAATTGAAGAAAAATGTGAGATATAATGGAACATGAACAAGTAAGTTATGTAGTCTAATTAAAATTTGTGAGCTCCATAATTGTTGAACATGGATGTTTGTTAAAGGAGAAGTGGCTAGGTATGCCATTGATTGAATCTTCCATGATGCTTTTTTTAGTTCAAAGAAGGCCACAGAGGAGGGTCAAAAAGATAAATGAAGGACCCCAAATGTCATCATAGCTAAACAAAAGGAAAGGTCATGGATTGAAGATCAAAGTAAGAGGAAAGTATAGTGAGCATTCAACAAGTAAATGCATAAAATGAATGAATCAACCACAAAGTGGGTGAAATGCAATCTTTGAACACACAAGAGAAAAAATATAATATAATATGTGTTTAAGTACATGAATGTCGAAGAAAGGGGCATATACTTAGTGGGCATGTGCTCAACAAAAAGGGTGTTGAGGGATCATTCACTACATTAAGGAAATGAACTCCACATCAACAAAGAATGCATGGTTGGTTTTCCTAGAAAAGTGGAAGGGCCACAAAGGAAAGGAAATTAATGGAGAAAAAGGAAACCAAGGAAAGGCCCACTTTCTTGATGACCTGTGTTGAATGAATAAGAAACTACGGGTATCATTCAAGGCATGAGAAAAATGAAATACTAATCCCCTAGTAAGAGTAGAACGTGTGTATTGAGCAAAAAAGGTACATGGGAACAAAGTGCATATTAGGGTAAGGTGGTGTTAGACAAGTTTAGGAATGTGTGGATGTTTTATTCCCTTAAATCAATGAGGAACATGGAAGCGAGTTGAGACATTGGAGAGACTAAGGCAACCACAATGGTATATATGTGGACCAACCAACCACTACCATGTATCACCAAGAACTGTGACTTGAAAGCGCATGTTGGCACCCTTTTTTCCATGTTAAGTTAAATAGATAAAGCAAGGCTCAAGATTTCTAACACTATGCTCACAACTATTGTAATCGAGATCAAAAGGGGGATCTCATTGAATATTGACAGTCGAACAAGAAGTTACAAAGCATTTCTACTTCCCATATTTTAATAATAATGTGATGAATATTTTCAATTAGAGTAGATGGACTTCTACATTGCTCCAAAATCCCACTGAAACACTTGTTACACCATCCAACAAAATTCCTCTACTCAAAATCACGAGTATAAATCCTTAAAATAATAACCCTAATATGGCCTTATTCACCATTAAAATGCTAAAATATAACCCCTAACCCCTTACACCTTGCATCCCTTAACCTTAAACCCCTTAACCCCTAAACCATAATTAAAACCTACATCTTATGTCTACTTCTTCTCTTCTTAACTTCCTCTCAATTTGTTGTGTATGTAGAATATATCCATAAAAAAAATATTACATCATTTTTCTTTTGCATTTAACATACAAACATTTACAAAAATAATCTGAAATATGAATAAATATAATGAATAACTTACCAAGTCATCTACCTGTGTATATTTGAGTCATTGAATGAACCATATTTAAGATTTTCATGTTTATTCTTTCACCTTGTTGTGCTATACAACAAACCCCCATTTCTAAATTTTTATCAAAAAACTTTAAATAGAAATGGGTCCCTTTTTAAGACTTAGTTAAATTCAATGTTTCAATAATAATCACATGCCTGGATTTAATTATATAACACATGGAAATCCTTTTCAAAAGGTCCAACCCGATAGAACTAATATCTGAAACCTTTTGTTAAAATGTGATATAATATGATATATCCTTCTTTGAAAAGCCCTCATAAGAAAATCTCTGATGTGATAATGCGATCAGAGATCACATATCGCAAAGTTAAACATGGATGCATCCCAAAAGGTCTATACTAAACCTCTGATCTGATAACATAATCACAATCAGTGATCGTACATGCCACATGACACATAGCGAAAGCCCTTTCGATTTCCCTGATTGTGATATCATAAAGTATGGCGCGCGTTTCAAGAAAAGACCATAAAGGGTAATATTAGTGGGCGTAAATCTTAAAAGGAATAATAAATGAAAAAGCAATAAATCAAATTATCTACTGATTATTCCTTTGCCTTATTATATTCCTTACCTTTATTGCAGTTGGGGCTATCAGCCCAAAATGTTAAGCCTGACCGATGAACCTCCCGATTGCGATTTGCGATTTATCGTTGATCGCTAGTCGAGAAGATCAAAAGATATGTTTTAAAGGACCATCAAGCATATGTGCAATGCAACGGATAATTATTACATTTATTAACTATGATTGGTGGTTATGGTGGTCATTAATTTTGCAGTTAAGGGTGAATCCTTAGAGGATTCACCCGTGGTAATACTTAATTACATTTTGTTTATCATGCGTGAATTACCTTAACTATTTTCATTTCATATTAGCTTTGAGTGGGTATATTTCTCTGTTACGTTTTTTATTGTATGTGCAGAGCTACTCAGAGATGATGAATCCAAAGAAAATGGGAAAGAAGGTGAAGAAAACCAAGGCCCCGGTCGTAGTAAAAGAACCTGAACCAAATAAGAAAAGGTTGATATCAGATACTACCTGCCTCGGCTTAGGAAAAGCAAGCCAAGAGAGTATCTACAATTTGTTGGAAGCAGAGGATCTTGAAGAACTTGAAGAAGAAGCAATAGTAGATTCCACGAGAAAATCAGAGAATACTCTTAAAGAATTGGCCTGCTCATATCTACATAGAATAGCAGTGCATGTAAAGGTTTTACCCTATAATGATGTGTTCAGGTGGATTGTTGAAAGCATTGTGACCACAGATAGGACATTCTCTACAGCTGATGGAAAAGTGTTTGGGTCATTTAGAGCAGAGGATCTTAGACAAATGTACCATTTACCTCAGCTGGAAAAGTGGTATGACAAAGCATTTTTGGAGGCTTTTACCAAGGAGAATGACATTGAATCTGACCTTATCAAGCAATGGAGACATTTCCCGACTAAACACAAGCATGAGACATTGGGTATGTACTCTGTAGATTCATTGGCTTCTCCTTATTGTTATGCTGGTGCAATGATGTGTAGAATCTTCAGAGTCCATGATTCTGCTAAATTATCTATAGATATGGTCCCATTAATGGAGGCTACAATTCATGGCTATATCATGGACTAGGCAAATATTCTGTCTGATAAAATGGCCATCGAGATACTTGAATATAGAAAAAATAGGTTTGTGTCTACTCGGGTGATACCTCCCTTTTATATGATCGCTGATATCATGGACACTATCTGTTTTAATTCTAAATATCCCATTCTTGGATGGAAATGGACTCCGCATGATCCCAATCCCATTCACATCTATCATAAGGAGCTATGGAAAGCCCATTATAAGAACCATCTATATAGAATTTGTCATGGTTTTAATCTTCCCATGTATTATGCCATATTCAATAATCCTGCTCCTAGGTTATCCGAGGAAGCATCAGTCGACCAAACTGCAATTGGCAGTTGGTTTGGAGAAGAAAGATTCACCTATATAAGAATTTTTAGTAGCCTTTCCAACCCTCATGTTCTTCCTTTGTACATCCTTGATAAACTACTGGCTAAGGGAAATAGCACATCAAATAATAGTTGCAGGGATGTCAAAGACCCTTCGGGATTCTAAAAAGCACATGTGGCTAACATTTCTTCTTCAATGCGGTGCATTTACTCTGCATGATTTCAAACATGCAAAGAAGGAGGATGATAAAATAAAGCTGTTAAAACTTGCAACTATCCCAAAAAGGTATTACGATCCTAGAAAGGTTGCCTACAATGTTACCTCTCAGGCTGAAATCGCCAAATTTGATCATGAGGAGGACAACTTCGATGACTTGTTTGTTTCTTCAGAAGTATTTTCTCGGGTCAAACATATGGCCAAGATCAAATTGGGAGCAGAAGGACTATAGGAATTCTATAGGCTCAGGGCACGGAGATTGGAAACACTTCCTCTAGACTTATTGGGTACAACCTTTATGGAACAACTCAAGGCTATAGTGAAGAGAAAATTACCGAGATGACTCCCGAAATTGAAAAGATTCCTGAGAAGGAGAAGACACTAGAAAGGGAGCAGAAGCAGGTAACAGCTAGTGAACTCCTTGATACATATATTAATATTGATCCCAAGTTAATCAAGGAATGGGAATAGTTTGATTCAATCATCATTAATCCCAAGAAATCCCAAGGTTTCACTACACCAGAAGTATCTACAACGCAGAAATCAACAGTCAACATAGTTCTAATTGTAGGAACAAGTGCCCCACCCAAGCTTCAGAAATACATAGAGAATATCCCTGAAAATCCCACAGAGGAGATTGTACTACAAACAGAAGAAATACCACCATTGGATGTCTTCTATAGTCCTAAGCATAGAGTTGTAGTCAAATGATATAGGAAGAAGAGGAAAATTGATCACAGTCCTCTTTTGACTCCTCAGATTGAAATGATGAGCGTGCTATGGAGAGACGAGATAAATCCCTTCGAAGATTTAACAAAATTGTCTCAGTATGCCGGAGCATATACAACAACGAAAGTGGATAAGGCTTCAGAGGTTAGTCATTTCTTGAACGAAAAATACTAGGCAATCATTCAGTTAGAGGCACAGTTGGCGGAACAACAACAAAAAATAGAGCAGCTTGAACAACAGTTGAAGGAACAAAGACAGCTTAATGAACAATTAAATGAGCAGTTAAAATATGAAAAGTAGAGGATTGATGAACAAGCCATCCATAAATAGAAATATTTGTCTCAATCATTGAGCAAACTATAGCTATTGAGTGAGTAGGAGAAGAAATCAAAAGAAGATAAAATTGCACAAATGAATGATCAGATAGAGCGATTCAAAGGATATCCCCAGATAAACAAATTTAGAACTAAAGCCCTAGAAATGAACAAGGCTTTGTCCTGACAATTGGATATTCTGTGTCATAATATATCATTGGCCATCCCCTTATGTGATATCTCAGCATCTATGATTGAAAAATAAGTGGATGCAAGGCTTGAGTTAGAGAAGGCAGATGAAAGATTAACTAATTTTCTATCATGGCAAGATTCGAAAGAGGGAAAAGCTACCAATCTACCAAGGATACAAGGGTCACATAAGGAAATCTTGTTTTTCGAATGGGAGTCTCAATTAATGAAAGTTGAGAGAGCTACATCCAGATGCAGAGCAGCAAAAAATAATATGATTGAATTTATCAATAACAGTCTCCATTTATCTAATCTAATTACAGATTGATCTCCAGGCAAACTCCCAAAGATAAAATTGTTGGAACAACATTGGAAACAAGAGCTGATGCAAAGAGAAAAATTGATCGGAGGCATTCAAAGCCTAACATGGGAACCGTTCTGGTTTTTCCTTGTTAAACCGCACAGTCAGCAAATGGCGATGAAGTGTCTCACGGATGCGATCAACTAAATGATCCCCAAACTTGTCGATGCCACGTATACAACTCAGTTACACTCCTGGATGAGTCAGCCACCAGAGATCCAGCCAATGCTTGCCATTTTTCAACTTCGATCATAAGAAGATAAGTCAATAAATTGAATCCATTCGATCGTTGCACCACTGCTATTTTCAGGATAAATCATAGATTTATGTGTTTTTGTTATACCAGCGCATAGCAACTTTCTTTCATAGTTTGTTGTTAATTGTATTATTTAAAGACCCTTTCATGTTTTTAGAAAGGGTCCGCAATTTTGTATTAAGACTTAAATTGGAGGTTGCACTACTGTACTTCCGATATATATTTTTTATAAAAGACTGGACCAGGATTCTGAATTTTGACAAAGAAGGCTTTTATGAGATTTGCACTTTTGCATCCTGTGAAAGTATTCCCAAATTAGAAGGTAGAATTTGAATGTGATTTACATCAGAGGAGATCCAAATGCATACAGTACTATTATCTATGTTTTCGCTTTATTTCTCTGTGTGGATTAGCATTTATCAACCTTGTTATTATTGATATGTATATGTTTCTAAAAAATTATTTAACTTGTCACTTTTGAATGTTTCAGAAATGTCATGTTTTAAATATATATGTCAGTGATATACTATGATCAATGCGATAATGTTTTAATTATTACTTTTTTTAATTAATTAAACAAAGTAATCATCGTATGAATTCATATTTCTATGTTATGAATAAGTCATCTTTATGTTTATTTGCTCATAGAAATAATCAAGAATCACATTGTTAGAAGAATTCCCAGGATAGATTAGTTATCTTTGTATATTTTTTCACTTTAGAATAGAGCACTTATCACTCTTGTTATACATTACAAACCAATCACCCATCAACTCATATATCACTGGGAAATTGGTCCAATTACATCCAGTCGAAGCCACCACACCAAACGGAAAAGGAGCTGCACTAAGGTCCAGACTGGGTGGTTTTCTCTGATGTTGATGCAACAATTTTAGAAGCATCAACACACCCACACGATTCTATTGAGGATTATAATGCACAGTTGTTTGATGTTGAATCCCATGATAGCGAAGATAGTTTTCAAATTAGTTTTAAATATATTCTTTTCCATTATCAATAAAAATGGAGCCAATATGACGGTATGTATCATTTTAAATCCATGCATTAAAGTTTCAAAATATTCAAATTTATTCTTCAACAGATATACCCAACACATTCTAATGTAGTCATCATATATTTATTTCCATTTGCAGAAGGAATAGGCCTAGGTCCACACAAGTCAGAATGAACCATTTCAATCTTTCTACATTCTCTAGAAACAAAATCATGAAATGGTTATTTGTTATTGATGTGGAATTTATCCAGGATAAAGAATTAAAGGTATTACAGACTCATGTATGGATGTGCCTATGTTACTTATGCAACGGACCGATAAGATTGCTAGAATACATAGACACTGAGGCAATTCAGAGAAAACATAACAGTCAAACATGTAAACAAAACAAGTTTAATAAGGAGTTCACCCAATGCTCTTGGGCTACATCTCCTAGTCCAGCCTTTTAGTGGTGGCCTCTCTATTATGTTTTCAAGCAGAGTTTTTATAATAGTAAGCTTAATTCGAGACTCACTAAACAGAATGAAGTTAGTAGGAATGGAGTGCACAGACTCTCCTTACTAAAACTCGACCTCTGAGGGTCACAGTAGTATGACAGGCCTCTGCCGAGGAGTTTGCTTGAACCTCTCAAGCTTTCAATGGAGTAAATAGATTCTCTAACTCTCTCTAGCTCTATTTGGCTCGATGTTGCCTTCAAGTCAACTCAGATTCTACTCTATGTTCTCTACTATTAGCTTTTTGCATCTCTTCGTTGTCTGCCTCTCTGTTCTCTCTTTGTTTTCGCCTCTGTCAGTTCATGGCTTTAAAGCTAGTCTGTTCTTTGACTGCTCGTTTTCGCTTCCTGGCCTTCTGGTTTCCTTTCCTCTATATGTTTGAATTTCTCTGCTCTGTGTCATCATCACTGGGTAACACCTCGCAGGGAGGTGGCCACTTGTTTGCTAATGAACTAGGTGTCAAATTCCCTGAATCATATTTGAATGGTCATTAAATCTGTTTGCTTTGAGATTGTCCACGAACATGAATCGTTTGCCAACTCATCATCCACGTTAGACTTAAAATCCCCTGTCATCTTGCTTTTTGACCTGTCAAATCTGGTCAGTCATCAGGACATATCTCTGTCATTGATTTGGGCCCCCCAGATCCTATAGTTGTCCTTCATATCGAGCTGACAAGTTGCATGATGTTTACCCGTTCGATGCAGGCGGTTTTCTCTCTCTTCTATCAGATGCGTGTCGCTCAATGTGTGGCATCAGGTGGGACTCAGTGAAAACTGCTTACCGCCTCGAGGCCTTTCGATATCCTGCCGGTTTGTGGAATCCTGCACTATGGAACTGAAACAATTACTCTTCTGAGTTTTATAGTGTTTTCAGGTCCGGGCGCTTTAGGGCTTTCCTTCACTAAGGGGGACACCCTGCGATATGTGATTAGCTCTTAGCGCTAATCGTGTATCAGAATCCACCTTTGTTTTCCAAATTAGCCTCCGGTTTTGCCAATTTTGTGCCATTGTGCTTTACCATGGGCCAACGGTCTGCGCACTTGACCGAAGGTCGTCGTTGCTTCGCTCTAACCACAACTACAACTGTCATGAGGATTCCTTCTGATAGCTTTGATCTTTTCTAGGACTTGAATCTTTTAGCATAATTTAAAACAATTATGAAAACTTTGAGAGTTTCTAGGATCCAATTCGGATCACGGCCTTTCCACTGAAAAAGATTTTGGGCCACCAAAACTTGGTTTTCTTTTAAGCATCAATCAAGTGAGGGTATTGTTTCCTCGCTTGCTCAATTTCTATCCACTTTGCACTACTTGGATTTGAACCTTTGAGTCTGATCCTGAGGTACTCAACATCACCTCTTCATGTAGTTCTTACCTTCATGTCCAGAATTGTATCTTCCTACAACTCATTAAGATATTCAGGTAACAGGTCATCAATAGAAGGCAATTGACTCTGCTCTTCGGGATCTTCAATTAATGAAGGTTCATATAGTCTCAAGCTATCTGCATTAACAACTGAGTAGATGTGCATGTAAGCTGGTAGATCAAGGCGAAAAGCATTCTCACCAATTTTCTCAAGTATCTTGAAAGGTCCATACCTTATTGGCTTTAGCTTCTTGCCTTCATCTTGCGTTTGGTCTTTGCTAATATACAGCTAGACTTGATCACCAACTTGGAAACTAGGCTCCATCCGATGCTTGTCATGCCTTGCCTTGTACTTGGCTTGGCTCTTTTCCAGCTGTTCATGTACTACCTAGTGAATGTCTTGGATTTGTTCAATGAACTTGGTTGACTTGTCCACATCACTGTGTCCATCAACTGCTATGTCTTTACCAAAGAAAAAATCCAAGGGAGACCTTGATGTGAAACCAAAACAGGTCTCAAAAGGAGATCTCTGTGTAGAAGAATGTTTAGCTCGGTTGTAAGCATGTTGTACATAACATAAATGTTCATCCCAAAGTTTGGGATGCTTGCTGCAATAGCCTCTGAGCAACTAGATCACTGTCTTGTTGACCACTTCTATTTGGCCATCCATTTGCGGGTGAAAAGCTATGCTCTTCTTCAGCCTAGTGTCCATCAATTCCCACAAACTTGACCAAAATTTCCCAACAAATCAGGTATCTCGATCAGATATTATGGAAGTGGATAATCCAAAATGAACCCATACATGCTGAAAGAACAACTTTGCAGTTTGTTCAGATGTAATCTGTTTGTTACAAGGTATTAAAATACACATTTTGCTTAACCTATCCATAACAACATATAAATAGTCATGACCTTTCCTAGATTTAGGCAATCCTCCAACAAAGTCCATGGAAACCCTTTCCCAGGGATGAGAAGGAACTGGTAGTGGAGTGTACAAGCCTATTTTTCTATTGTTGGGCTTGCTTTTTGCACACATGGTACACCCTTTTACATATCTAGAAATCGTCTCATTCATTTTTGGCCAATAACAGAATCTTTGCAGCTATGCAACTGTATTACTTACACGAAAGTGACTTGATATTAGAGAAGTGTGTGCTTCTTGAATTATCTTTACTCTTTTAGTTTGTGGAATGCATAGCTTCCCAAAATGATACAAGAGTTTGTCCTTAACATGATAATCCAATTCTTCTACACGTTTGCCTTGACTTAAAGTTGCATATATATCTTTAAAATCTATATCTTGAGCATATTGTTCAATGTAGCTCTCATGCAATACTAAGTTATGCTTAAGTATAGTAGATGCATTTATAATTGGTCTAGATAACATATTTGTAACTTTATTATGTATGTCCTTTTTATATCTGATGACTAAATGAAACAATTGTAGAAAACCCATCCATCTCTAGTGTCTTGATTGCTGCAACTTAGTTTGGGAGTGTAGGTATTGAAGTGGCTGATGATCAGTACGTATAACTGTCTCTTTGCCCATTAAGTAATGTTTCCACTTTTTCACACTCTGTACTAATGCATACAATTCTTTATCATATGTGGGATAGTTAACTACTGTAGAATTAAATGTCTTGGAATGATAACATATGGGTTTACTGTGCCGCATCAACGTTGCGCCCATGGCATAGTCACTGGCATCTGTTTCAATCTCAAATGGTATTTGAAGATCGAGCACTGCTAGTGCTGGTGTTGTACTAATCTTTTCTTTCAAGGTGTCGAAGGCTTTCTACTGTTTTCCTCCCCACTAAAACACCTTGTTCAATCTGTTAAAGCATGTAAGGGAGCTGCAATTAAGGAAAAGTTAGAAATAAAATTTCTCCAATATTTTGCTACTCCTAAGAAGCTTCTGACTTCTGTAGCAGATTTGGGTTTAGGCCAGTTTACAATGACTACAATCTTAGAGGGATCTATCTTCAATTCACCACCCCCTACTATATGTCCCAAATAATTCAAAGATGTTTTGCCAAATTCACATTTTGAGAGTTTAACATAAAGTTTTTCTCTTTTCAAAACATCTATTGTCTGATTAACATGCTTTAAATGTTCTTCCCACGTTTTGTTAAATATAAGAATGTCATCCAGATATACAATAACAAAATCATCAAGAAAAGGTCTGAGTACATCATTCATTACTCTCATGAAAGTAGTAGGAGCATTAGTTAAGCCAAACGGCATAACCAGCCACTCATACAATCCCTGCTTTGTTTTGAAAGTAGTCTTCCATTCATCTTGCACTACAACTCTGACCTGATCATAGCCACTATGCAAGTCTAACTTGGAAATATAAACAGCTTCTTTTAACTGATCTAATAGATCATTTATGCGAGAAAGGGGATAACGAATTTTTATCATTATCTTATTCAGTGCTCAGTAATCAATGCACATTCTCCACGAGCCATCTTTCTTTTTCACCAAAATAGTTAGAGACCCACATGGTGATGTGCTAGGTCTGATGAACCCCTTCTCGGGCAGATCCTATACCTGCTTCTTGATTTCTACATTCTCTAAAGCGGACAACCTATACATTCCGATGTTAGGCAATGGAGTATCTTGCTACAAATTAATATCATGCACTATTTCCTTTTTGGGTGGCAGACCTTTAAATTCCTGAAACAATACATCATATTTTGAAACAACCTTTTCTAAATCAGCTTGTTGTTTAGCATCACAACCCTCAAATACATTGGTTTTATCAAGTTTTTTTCCTTTACAACCATCAATAAAAATTGTTTTCATGAATTTACAATTCATTTCATCTGCCCTGAATTTATGAGAGTATAATTATTCTCGAGCTTATGAGCTCTTACAATATATTTGATTCCATCTTTAACTGGTAGATACTTGTTCTCATCTCTATAGAAAATAGCTTTTCTATCATACAAGTAAGTACTTCCTAAAAAAATTCCACATATATCCAAAGGAACTATATCTAATTCAACCTCATCTACAAATGCTGACCCAAAAGAAAACTTAAGTTTACACTGTCTAGTCACTTTTAGCTTTGCTTTATCACATAGCCAACCTAATGTATATGGTTTCTTGTGAGGTGTGGTTAGTAATCCCAACTTCTTTACAATTGCTTCAGAAATTAAATTTACTTGTGAGCCACTATCAAACAAAGTATCAATATTTTGATGATTGGAAATAACTCGAATATGAAAAATCTCATGCCTTTTTCTCTCATTTTCTTCATTATCAACAGATTGTGCAGAATTACTAGTAGATGCTTCAGAATTTTTACTTTTTGTACCTTTGGCTGCGATTGTTGCTTCATCTCCTGAGTTTGACCCCAAATCCTTTTGATAGCTACAATAGTTCTTCTTGCCCTTGAACTTATTAGGTTTCAGCTCCGGATGCAGAATCTAGCAGTGTTTATCATCATGCCCATCCTTCTTATAGTGAGTGTATGAGGACTTGCTTTTTTGTACAGTGTTTGTCTTCCTCTCTTTCCATTTCTATTTTCTTTTCTCCTTATTTTTGCTTGCAGTGGGTTTGGATGATCCCCCAACTTCTAGGTTCCCATTCTTACCTCTAACTTCTAGATGCATAGCTTGAACGAATACTTCATCTATGCTAGTGGAGTTAAACATGAGGATAGTGTGCCCCATGTCACTATGTAGACCACCTATATACTTCAACAAAGTCTCAGGTGAGTCTAGGGAAATTCCTAGAATCAAAGCTCTTTTCCTAAATTCTTGGGTGTAACCTTGTACACTTTGCCCTTTTAGTTGTCAAAGAGTTTGCCGGCTCATCATAGCTTGCTGCATGTAGGCTAGTGGACAGAATTGCTTTTTAATTGCAGAAACAAATTTGCTCCAGACAGAAATAATCTTACCATGTTTCTTCATGTCAGCTTGCATTCTTCCTTCCCACCATACCAAGGCAGTGCCTCCAAGGCGTAGGCTAGCTAGCTGAATCTTACTCTTGTTTGAGTCGATGCTCGGCACTCTGCAATAAACATCAATCTATCTGATCCAATTATCTAGCTTCTTTGCATTCAACTCTCCATCATATATTGGTAAATCAAATTTAACATCTAATTTAATCAAATATGTCTTCTTTTTATTTTCATGGCTATTAGGAGGCGTGAGAAATTTTTCTTCTTTCCCTTTTCCTTTAGAGTGGTCATGGAGGAGAGATTCTTCTACTCCTTTGTCTTGTTTGGAGCTTGATGAATCTTCTTCTCTATTTTTCTTGAATTCCCTATACATTTCCTCCACGATGGATCTCCCGGTCATAAAACTATCCATGAACTGGGGGTTTGATTCCAAGGGATTTTCTTCCAGCATTTTCCTCTTAGAATAGACTCTTCCAATTTCCGGGTTAGTTTCAACCAATTCTCCTTCTCCTAATTTAAGCTTTGATCTAGTTAGCATTCAACAACAAAGTCCAACACAAGCTTGTCTAACCTTAGTAAACAAAAGCTCTGATACCACTTGATCTGGAATTTATCCAGGATAAAGAATTAAAGGTATTACAAACTCATGTGCATGGATGTGCCTATGTTACTTATGCAATGGATCGATAAGATTGCTAGAATACATAAACACTGAGGCAATTCAGAGAAAACATAACAGTCAAACATGTAAACAAAACAAGTTTAATAAGGAGTTCACCCAATGCTCCTGGGCTACGTCTCCTGGTCCAAACATTCAACGGTGGCCTCTCTATTATGTTTTCAAGCATAGTTTTTACAGCAGTGAGCTCGATTCGAGACTCACTAAACATAATGAAGTCAGTAGGAATGGAGTGCACAGACTCTCCTTACTGAAACTCGACCTTTGAGGGTCACAGTAGTATGACAGGCCTATGCCGAGGAGTTTGCTTGAACCTCTCAAGCTTTCAATGGAGTACACAGACTCTCTGACTCTTTCTAACTTTGTCTGGCTCGATGCTTCCTTCAGGTCAGCTCGGCTTATACTCTTTGTTCTCTATTATTAGCTTTCTGCGTCTCTTCGCTATCTACCTCTCTATTCTTGCTCTGTTTTTCACCTCTGTCAGTTCATGGATTTAAATCTAGTCCATTATTTGACTGCTCGATTCTGCTTCCCAGCCTTTTGGTTTCCTTTCCTCTCTCTGTTCAAATTCCTCTACTCTTCATCATCATCACTGGGTAATTCCTCGCAGGGAGGTGGCCCCCTGTTTGCTAACGAACTGGGTGTCAGATTCCCTGAATCATATTTGAATGACTGTTAAATCTATTTGCTTCAAGATCACCCTCGAACACGAATCATTTTCCAACTCATCATCCATGTCGGACTTCAAATCCCCTATCATCTTGCTCTTTGACCTGTCAAATATGGTCAGTCATCGAGACATATCTCCATCGTTGATCTAGGCCCCCCAAATCCTACGGCTGTCCTTCATATCGGGCAGACAAGTCTCATGATGTTTACCCGTCCAATGCTAGTGGTTTTCTCTCTCTTCCATCGGACGTGTGTCACTCGATGTGTGGAATCGGGCGAGACTCAGTCAAAACTGCTTACTGCCTCAAGGCCTTCCAATATCCTTCTAGTTTGTGGACTCCCGTGCTATGGAACTGAAACAATTACTTTTCTGAATTTTATAGCATTTTCAGGTCTGGGCACTTCAAGGCTTTCCTTCATTGAAGGGGATGCCTTGCTATATGCGATTAGCGCTTAGTGCTAATAGCGTATTAGAATCCACCTTTTTTTTTCCCGAATTAGCCTCCAGTTTTTTCAGTTTTGTGCCATTGAGCTTTACCATGGGCCAATGGTTTGCGCGCTTCACCGAGCATCATCGTTGCTCTGCTCTGGCCACAACTACAACTGTCATGAGGATTCCTTTTGATAGCTTTGATCTTTTCTAGGACTTGAATATTTTAGCATAATTTAAAACAGTCATGAAAACTTAGAGAGTTTCTAGTATCCAATTCGGATCAATTATGTTTTCCTAATATATAAGCATCGCATTGCTTAAGTTCCTTGGAATGGTTGGAAAACTAGTAACGTCATTTCTCTTCAATAAATGAAGATTTTCATAGTTCAGATGTCCAAATCTTGCATGTCATAAAATACTAGATGGAAATGTACATTCATTATACTAATATTTGTATGCATGGTTACGTGCATGATGATACATTCCTTGCAGCTCTAAGAGTCTTTCTTCTTCTATTCTGAGCATGATAAGTGAGTTGTCTGATGTTTTTATCACTTTAACATTTCCATCAAACATGTGAATGGAGTGTAATCACTAGCAAGTGTGAACCAAGGACAATAAGTTTATTTGTAGTTATGGGAGGTAGAGAACATCATGTAGAATAAAGTCAGGGAGTCCTGGCAGTTTGAGCATGATGGTGCCAATTCTAGATCGCTTGAGTTTTGAATTTTTTCACAAAGTAGATTGTTTCATCTACATTGTCATCGAAATCTTCAAAAAAATATTTGTGAAAGGTTATGTGGTAGGTTGCACCTGTATGAAGCAACTATGCGTCTTTCCATGAAGAAAATGAATTATTAAACATGTCTCTAGTTACTCCAATATTGCATTGTGCCCTAATATAATGAGTAGATTCAGGTGCTTTACCTTTCCTTGGATCTGGTTTTTTACCTCTCTTCATTTCTTTCTTTCTTGATTCTATCCCAAGAGAGCTTGCATGTGGATGCATCATGTCCATTTTTACTGTAGCATATACAATGAAGATCATGTCTTCCTCCTTCATAATGTTTGTCCCCCTTGCCTCTATTATTATTATTTCCATGTCTTCTTATGTCACCTCTTCCTCTAGAATAATCATGTGTATGATTCTTCTCTTTTCATGCAAGGCACATAAATTATTCAAAAAGATTGAGAAATTGTCTTCCTCTTCCTAAAATCTTTCTCTCTTTCTACAAACGTCTCCACATGAGTATCAAAAGTAATATCTTTAAGTTGGCCACTAGCTTGTAATGATTTAAGAGAATATGTGAGATATAGTCACGATATAGTCATGACTTGACAAAAATTGTGAGAGGAACATCCATTTTAACTTTGGTGGCTTCTACATCATGCGTAATAGATCTGATTTTAGAGGTTAAAGAAAGGGGATCATCATCTTTCAATTATAGATTGAAGAGTTTGATCAATAGTTGGACTACCTCAAGCTATGAGTGTGATTCATATGTCTTTCAACTTATTTAAAGCATTAAAAGAATTGGACATAATTGGTATAATGTGATGTCTCACTTCTTCATTTACTAATGCAAAAATTAAGGCACGTGCCTTGTTTTTCTTGTTCTCCACCATGGCAAGCTCTTCGTCTAATGTGGGATTTGTAGGTGGATTGTCATCTCCTCCTTCACATGCTCCTTTCCATAATTCATTGAAAATGAGGGTATGATTTATCTTTGTAGAACATTCATGGTATTTATCTTTCCTGGTGAGAACTACTCCAACAATGGATATGAGTGAATGCATCTCTACAAAATTCTGAGTTAGGCCCTGAATAGTCAAAATACTTGCAGCAATAGTCTTTGATAAAAAAATGTAATATATCTCTACAAACAGTAGATACTCATCATACATCTTAGCTCCAATTCTCTTTAATAAAAAAAAAATGCATCCTCTCGATCTCAAATATCTTCTTTGATGTAAACTAGTTCTCATATAAAATAAATCAACTCAATACACCAATTAGTATTCAACGCATATATAAACGGACCAACACTAGAATTAAAATTATCATGTAATACATACATACATATTATATATATATATATATATATATATATATATATATATATATATATATATATAATATATATATATATATATATATAATATATATATATATATATTTGTGAATGGATAACATATTGTTTATATTCTAGTATTGGTGAGCAGTAACGAAGAAGGAGAAGCCTCTTCAAAAGTATTGCCCACAAGTGACAAAAAAAATAATTTCCCATTAGTCATAGCTATTCTGAGGATATATATATCATGTATTACATGATTCAATACTTTGATGAGGCTTCTCCTTCTTCGTTATGCTCACAATACTAGAATATAAACAATATGTTATTCCATTCACAAATATATATATATATATATATCTAGATTACATATATTTTCAACATTATACTATTTTATGAAACTATGTAATGACCATCACTACATATACGAATGGACCAATTTTTAATTATAATCCAATGAAATGCAACATATATTATTGGCGATACCCACACAACAATTCACGGTGAAGGAAGTTGTGATATCGAGAGAGCCTTCAAATATTCATTAGACATTTCTTTATGTTATCTGCAACACTCACATTACACTCATCAAACTTCCCAATGCCAACACTCAATACCAACGGAAACACCAACCAATAATCACAGATAAATGCAGGGATGTGTAAACACAAGTAAATGTAGGTTTAAATACAGTACCACCATGGTCTTTCAAGCTAGACTTGAGTGATGAAATATTGTGTGCAACCTTGTTACAACATGCACAATGTGTATCAACTAATGGAGGGCCTCAAATAGTGTGTACAATGCATAAAATGACTACATAAAATTTATAGTCACACAACAAAAGGAGAATTCGTTAAGGTCGATGTGGATGAATTTCAATTTTCTATAGCGCAAAATGGTTCTACCAAGGAAAAAAATGACAGAGGGGCAGGTTGGACTAATGGAAAAGGAGTTATAGAGGAAAAAGGATGCCAAATTTGGGACCTACAAACTTGTGCTCTAATACAATGTCAAGCCAGGTATATGATAACTCCATAATATTTAAATTTTATATTAAGAAGAACATTTATATATACACATAGGAGAGAGACCCTTGGGATTGACATTCCAAGGTATCTTCATTTTCTAATTTTGTATTTAAATTTTACACCATATTTTCCTAATCCCATAGGATCAAGTGTCAACATTATATTAAGAAATAAAATCAAAACATAGCAAAACATATAGTATAAATTCAACCCCTAATTCATGTGCACATTTATTCCATGAAAACCATGACCCAAGGTACAAGGGCGATGTGCCATCTTAATCATGTATGGAATGTGGGAAGGGTGTTATAATGATATGTGTTATATCATATGACATATGTTCAACAACTATATGAGATCAAAAAGAGTCATATAGTAGAAGTAAGTTATCAAACCATATATGCCTAGCATAAATAAACTAAGGTGTTTTGGTTAAACATCAAAAAGTTAAATGGAGAATCACCTTTATTCGAACAAGAGGAGTTGTATAGCCTATATCATAAATAAAAAAGGGAAAATTGTAAGAAAGAGTTTTTGAGGACCATGAAATGTGTAGGGGAGTAGGAAAAGACAATAAATAAGCCATGTATTCCCCAATTAGAGAGTGATTATTTTCTACTATATTACAAAAGAAATTTTTTTTGTGCGTGCATAAATTAAGGTACATGAAAATTGTGTGTAATATGTATGCAAAAGATGGTCTTGAAACTAGTAAGTTCATGAATCCATACGACCGTAAGGTCATTGGCATCATCATAATCATTTTCATCATATTCATTATCATCATCAACACCGTCATCATTGTTATCTCTATTGTCATCATTGCAATTATCATCATAATCACCATTCATGTCATTGTCATCATATTCATCATCATCATCATCATGATTATCAACATTGTTGTTAATTATTCATAATTATCATCTTTGTAAGAAATATCATCAACCCAAAAAATGTGATGAGTGTTAGAAAAAGACTGTTTAGGACTCATATGATATATGCATGAGAAATAACAACTCTATTTTTGAGAGATGATGACGATCATCATCACCACCATTATCATTGTCATTGTCATTTTTATCATCCCCTTCATCATCATTAATGTAATTTATATCATCATTGTTGTCATCGTCATCATGGACTATTTGAAAAATTAATTGACCTTAAATTATTTACATAAATTATCAAGAAGGGTTAGGAAGTTGATGAATTTTAAGTGCATTGTATGTGATAGAAGCCTTTTATTCTAAATTAAAATGAGTTATTGAAATGCACATGTCTTCTATGAGTAAATTAGTTACTCCTAGAAAATAATATTAACTCTACAATGATGATCACACTATCTTGCTTAAAACTATTTTTTCTATAGAAATCTCAGAGTTCTCACACTCTGCTTTGAAATAAAGAAAATCTCACACTTTTATAAATGAAAATTAATGCCACACATTGCATAAATAAGTATTATATACACACACTCAATTGCAAAAGCAAAAACTACCATTTAATCTCATCACACATCTATATAAAAAACAATCATACTTGTATGAAAACAAAATGAAACAAACTCCTACTTAAAATACATTACAATTGCTTGAATTATAGATCACACATGCTTGAAATTTAACATCCAATTATGAAAATAAATCCTTTGTCTATAAGGGATATAAAGTTTTGTCTAATTGATTAAAGTATAACACTATGCCATTGCTGCTAAAATATATCCATGTGCATCCAGAATGTACCAAATGAAATGATTAGAAGAGAAAACTTAATTCAAATGTGGAAGAAATTAGAATGAAATTACTTAATAAAAAAAATAGAAAGCTATGAGAATATAAGGACAATTTCTATCTAGTGAAAATGAAATATAAATCCCTATTGCTTGAGGGGGCCCTCTACGAGAAGTAGGAAATCACGCTATTGATCGAACACTTAACCACGCATGAGAAGATGAAATTATTCTTTTATAAACAAAGCATTAGAAACATAGTTTAAATCTCACTGTCGTGTCCTTGCTTAGCAACCTTTTCATTTCTATCTAGAGGCATATTTATCGAGCTCATAGCAATAAATTGTTCAGGGTTATACACCTAATCCCTATCAACAAAAACTATAATTAACTTGAAAAGATATCGTAACACAATTAGCTCATGATTTTCTATTATCAAAGCAATTTATGAGGCATAAATCTCGTCCTCGCTTGCCTGTTGCCGACTATAGAGGTTGAATTCATCTTTGAAAGCATCACCAGGACCTACTTTCATTGATCTGGTTTACGAGAGTAGGAGGAAATCATTGAGTGCATCAATTGCCACCTACCCATATATTTCTCTTCTTAGCTGGCACCTTGGATCCTTTCAAACCACAAACTTGGTTGCAGAATCATATATTAATTACAGGATCATTGCAATTCAGTAGCTGAAGTAAACATTAAATTGAATAATAAAGAACATTGTCAATTTATGAAATACAAGACAATTGCATACCTACCATGTCATAATTCTTGTGATTTGATGCCTAATCTGTGATTATGAAGGTAAAAAAGAAATAGATAGAGTGAAAAAGGGTGTCAAAACGAAGCAATTGTGAGGCTTAACATCCCCCCACATGGAGGTCATTGCATGTCCTTATGCAAAATTTAAAAACTTAGAATGAATCCCTCATGTTACTGAACTCTTTCAGATACTTGAGCTAAAACATCTAGATTTGTCTTCTTTGCCTTTTTCTTAGTGATTGTCATCCTTGGTTTCTTCATAAGAATTTTATACTTCAGAGTTACGACTTTACTCTTAACGAATTTGTTCTTTTCTTTTATCTTCTTATTCTGATCATACCATAGAAAAATATTTAAGAGAATATTTTCATTCTTGGTCCTCTGTATTTCATTCTGCACTTTCAATGTTTCATGTTTCATGTTTCATGTTTCATGTTTCATGTTCATATTTTAAGTGTCTGTTTAGTGTCTCCAATTCATAAATTTCCTGTTTGAGAGTATTTGTGATTGGAGGTTCTTGTGGACTATCAGAATGAATTTCCTTTTCTTGATTTGAAGAGGATGAAATAGCGTTTTATGTAGCTCTTTTCTCTAAAGATTCTATAAAATCATATATCTCCTATTGGACTGGGTTAATTTCAAGTGTTCTTCTTACTGTATTAGCAATTGGTGATAGAACTGGTGATGAAATTGGTGACAAAATAATTGGCGATGGAGCCTCTATCCCTTGTTCTTCTTCCATATTGACAAACTCTATGGATTGTCGAGATGATTCCTTCATTGTTTTGTTGAGTCTTGCACTCCTCCTGACAGTGGATGAGGTTTTAGTGAGAGGATATATATATATATATATATATTATTTTATATATTTATATTATATATTATATATTATATATATTCTTTGTTCTGTGTCTTTGCTTGCTCTATTTCCTCTATTTTTCTTCTAGATATTCTTTCTTCCTTATAATTGGTTTTGCTTCTTCTATCATTCTTCTTTTTAATATTTTTTAATACATCAACAAGGGGAGTTTCATATTCTAAGGGCTGCTCTTGTTGTAGAGATAGATCATCCTTAGGGTTTAGAGATAACTTTCTTCTACTTGTCTCTATTTGGATGCTAGGTTCTTCTTGTTCCACCTCTTTAAAGTGGGTTTTGACTAGAAAAAATTTCCAATCACCTCCTATACTTTTGAGGTCGGCTCCAATCAACATTTTTATTAAGTCATGATGATACATGGTATTTTAAATAGATTGTAATTTTCTTTGAGTATTACCGGTCATTTTCTTCATACTATTGAGTAAGAAATAAGGAAAATTAATTTCATTACCCTCAAGGAAATGCATCATCAAACGTATATGATAGAGAAACATACTATCGAATCTACCTTCACAAGTAATAATTTTTTGATTTACCAAAAATAAGTTTTTCCATTTTCTTTTAAGATTTGTACTTGGGATGCCTTTCTTAAAGACTGAAGTGTCCATACTTGGGTTTCTGAGAAATTTCCTCCATTCATTTCCTTCAATTCCTCTATTTTTGAACCATCTTTCACCAACCCAATAACTTCTTCCATAAATATTTTGTCACTACTATTTTCACATCTCCAATTTCTACCTCAACTCCATCAAATGCTTGGGAAAATAAATTTGTTACTTCTTTTTCATAGACATTAAATTTTTCTACAAATTCTAGCCATTATACTTGTAAAATCTATCTTACGACCAACTTCGTTGATAAGACATAGTAATGATTACTTCAAATGGTGATAACAACATCTATTTTATTTCATAATCTAATGTCTTACCTTTATTATTTAATCTAATATTTACATACCTTTGGATTTATGATTCTAATACTTTGATTGACCTTTGTAGATTGTCCTTGGATTCCTTCAATTGCAAGCTTGATCATTTTCTTATGCCAAGATCTTCAATTGTCCCAGTTGGTCCTTGTTAGCATCAGTTGCATAATTTTGTTAAAGCTACAAATTCTCAACATTTCCGTATCTACTTATTTTGGAAAGAAAAAGAGGGTTACAAAGAAAATGGGATTAGAATAGGGTTTAAAAAGAAAATCTAGGGTGCCACGAGTACTTGGTTTTCATCCTAAATTTTCTGTATAAACATGCCAACAATGTTGGTTTTCATGTTTATACCATTTTATTATTATTATTATTATTACTACTACTACTAGTTATATTTTAAGAGAGAACAAAAGGCTTTGTGATTCAAGTTGGAGAGGAAGGGAAACCCTTCCTAACCACATTCAAATCAATATTTTCTTGCTGATTTTTAACAAATTCTTCCTTTATCAATGGTTTATGATAAATTATCAATCAATGACCATTTACAAGGAAGGTAACTTTTTCTTCATCAATGGTTCTAATCCTGACTCCACCATTATCAAATATAGTTTCAATCTCATAAGGCCCAAGCCAATGAGTTCGAAATTTTCCTTGAAAATCTTTAAATTTTGAGTCAAAAAATAATTCCCAATCTCCTGGCTGAAATTTCCTTTCTTTTATGAATTTTTCATGCCACCTGGATATTTTTTGTTGAACTATGTTGGTTCTTTGAATAGGATCTTGTCTCATCTCATCTAGTTCATTCATTTTCTCTATTCTTTGTTTTTTTCTTCAGATAGATCAAGACCTAATTTGACTATTGTCTTGAAGATCTTTACCTGGAACTCAATAGGAAATAAGACTTACTTCCCATAAACAAGTTCATAGGGAGTATGTCATGTGGTATTTCTCTATATGGTATAGTATGCCCATAAAGATTTTGGAAGCTTTTTTTGCCAAGTCTCTTCTATGCAGATGCATAGTGTTGGTAAGAATTGCTTCAATTACTTTATTGGTGGATTCCACCTGTCCATTTGCATGTGGATGCTATGGAGTGGAATTTCGATGTTTGGTTTTGTATTCCTCCATTATCTTTTGTACCAACTTGGATGTAAATTGAGTACCTTGATCTGTCACAATTTCCCTTGGGACACCAAAATGGGTAAACATGTCCTAAAAAAGAAATGAAACTACAACATTAGCAGTAGTAGAATAATGATATGAAAATGAGATCTTAGACTAATATTAAGGTATTACAGACTCATGCGCATGGATTTTCCTATATTACTTAGTGCAACGGATCAAAAATATTGTGAATAATATAGACAATAAAGCAATTAAAGATACATAACAGACACACATAAACACACATAGCACAACAAGATAATCAAGGAGTTCACCCAACACTCCTGGGTTACGTATCCTGGTCCAAACTTCAGTGGTGACCTCTCTATTATGTCTTCAAGAACAGAGTTTTACAAAAGTGAGCTCAGTTTGAGTCTCACACAATAGATACAAAACAACATGGCTTTACTTGGATTCCCAAAGTCTTTCTGAATACACAATCTCTCCTCCCTGACTCTCTGTCTTCTTTTTTCTCTCAGTCTCAGCACTGCTTGTCTCTGTCTCTGTTTTCTCTTAGTCTCAGCACTACTTGTCTTTGTCTTTGTCATTTAGTGGCTTTTAAGCCAATCAACGATGTTTGTTCATTTTCTCTTCTGGGCTCTCTGGCTCCTAGCCTTTGTCCGCTTGAATCCCCCTCTGAGCATTACGTAATCATTTATTAATGCCTTTAAGGAAGGTGGCTACCTGTTCTACAATATAAGGAACCATCGGCACTTTGGAAATCACTAAAATAGTTGTTCTTTGTTTACAGAGAGAATATGCAAAAACACTGTAAAAATCCACCCAAACGCCTTTTCTCGGACCTAAAATATTATTAATTCCACCTTATAATCCTTTCGGATCTATCTTCAGGCGCTATTGCCAGTGGTCATTGATCCAACGGTTATTATTGATTTCAGGTGGCTTATGCGCCCGGAGATTACTAGCCCAAAAAGGGTGGTTTTCTCTCTTTGTTGCCTATCCACGTGGCAGCCAGTGTATGGGATTGGGTGGAGCCCGGCCAATACCACTTACCTCCTATGGACTGCTCGAAACCCTGCTTGTTTCGGAACTCAAAACATATATCGTCATGTCTAAAAACCCTTCCAGGTCCATTATATTGCCCAATTCGCATCTCCTTTGGTTTTCATTTATTTAACGAAAATGTGAATTTACATTGAAAAATGCCTTTCTATGGAACTCAAAATATATTAAATTTCATCCATAATCCTATCGGGTCTGGCTATCGCAGTCGCATTTGTTATTGTCCCTTCTCCTTTGCATTGTTCCAATGTGATATTTTGATATCGCAATCACACATCGCATAGTCCCCGGGCCTTTGTATAAGTGCTCCACTGTATTTTGTCGATGCGATATTGTGGGTTAACCTAGGCTGTCGATCTGCGCGCTTGATTGACGGCCCTCATTGACTCGCACTAATCGTTGTCATGATCTTTTCATGGTAGCCTTCAATAGCCTTCATTTGTCATCGCCGATTGCGATATGTCGATCGAATCTGGACCATTGATCAACGAGATCCGACCAGATCCAACGGATCTTGTGCATCGCTCCTTTGACCTCCAATAACTCTGTGTTTCACTGTTTCTTCATGTTTTTCAGGCTCGATAGTGTAATCTACCATTTTTATAACTTCATTCTTTTGCGATAGTTTTTTTTTTTTTTTTTGAAGACTTAGAAGTTTTCTTGGATCCATTTTAGATCAAATAAAGTGCTTTATCTTCTACCCTTTTTGTAACATAATTAGTGTAAACAATAATGTAACTTTTTGTCTTGATGGTAGATTAATTGGACCAACAAAATCTAGAGCCCATTTCTGAAAAGGTTTAATGAATACCTAAGGTTGTAAAGGCATTTCATCTAAAGTAATATGTTTCCCCATTATTTGAAAACTATCACATCATTTAACATATTCTTTGGCATCCTTAAAAAGGGAAGACCAATAATATCATAAGAGTGAGTTTGTAAGAATTCCTTTTATCAGCGAAGTGTCCTCCACGTGGTTCATCATGACAAGCCTTTAATATTTATGGTACTTCATCTTCTATGACACATCTTTGAATGATCAAATATGACCCTATTTTTTATAATTCTCCATTTATCCATGAGTAAGATGCACTAATTTGAATTACATTTAATTTCTCTCGAGGAGACAAATATAGCGGTAACTTCCCTATAGCCAAATAATTAGAAATATCTAGAAACCAAGGATATTTAATAGATACTGCAAAAATGTATTCATCAAGAAAATGATCTTCTACAAGTACATCATTATTATCATTTTGAATCCTAGATAGAAAGTCAGCAATTGTATTTTGATTTCCAAGTCGATCCAAAATAGTAATATTGAATTGTTGTAACAACAATAACCATCTTGTAATTATGCCATTAGTGATTGGTTTATTTTTTTAATACCTAATTGCATAATGATCTTTATGTACAAAGGCTTCATAACCATTGATGTAATGTATGAATTTATTAATGGCATAAACAATAGATAAAAACTCCTTTTAGGTTACAGTATAATTTCACTCTGCAGGAGTCAGTTTTTACTGGTGTATTAAATGGCATAAGGAGTTAAATCCTTTTGTCCTAGTATAAATCCTAAAGTTGTATCTGAAGCATCAATTGAAATGTGAAAAAGTAGTTTCCAATTAGGTCCTCTTAAAATGGGTGCTTCAAAAATATTTTCTTTCAATGTTTCAAAAACTTTTTGGCAACCATAATTCCTAATTAATTCACAATATTTTGTGAAATTTGAAAAGTGGAGAAGAAATTTTTGTAAAGTTTTCTATGAATCTTCTATAGTAACCAGTGAACCCAAGAAAAATGCTAACATCTTTTTGACAAGTTGGAATTGATAATTTAGAAATAACTTATGCTTTCGATATATCCACTCTATTTCCATTCCCTCAAATATGGTGTCCTAAAACAATTCCCTCTGTAAACATCATAAAATATTTTTCATGGCTTAATGAGAGATTTTCTTCCTTACATCTAATGAGAAAATTTTCCAAAATGTTAAGAGCTTATTCAAAGAATTTTCCATAGACAGTAAAATAATCCATTTGAACTTCCACACAATCATGAATTAGATCAGAGAAAATGCCTAAAACTTCCCTTTGGAGTATTTCAGGTGCATTACATAATCTGAAAGGAAGTACTCAGTAGGAATAGGTTGCCCATGGATAGGTAGAATTCGTTTTATCTTTATCTTTTCGAGCTACTTGGATTTGGGTAAATCCACTAAAACCATCCAAGAATGAGAAATATTTCATTCCTGCCAATGTGTCTAAAACTTAATCTATGAAAGGAGGTGGAAAATGATCTTTTAAAGTGGCTTTATTCAATTCCTTATAGTCGATGCATACTCTTCATTTTCCATTATTTTTAGGAAAAATTACCAATGGTGAAAACCACTAGTTATTTGATACTGGATAAATGAAATTCACATTCAACAATATTTGTAGTTCCTCTTTAACAATTTCCCTTAAATTTGGATGCATTCTCCTTTGAGGTTTTCAAATTGGTTTGGCATTTTATTCAATGTAAATATGATGTATACAATTATTGGGATCAACTCATTTCATGTCATTGTATTCCCATGCATAAGAGGAGGAATGTTCTTGTAACATTTTTATTAAATATTTCTTTTGAAATTCTTCCAAATTATTATTAATGTTCAAGGTTTTTTCTAGAAATATTTCTATTGAAGAATTGCCAAATATTTCCATAAAATGTAAAGATAATTGGCGAGATGACAAATTTAAAATATTACATTGTTCTTGAAAACTTTGATTAGATTCACAATATGAGGAAGACTCATTATTTTCCATTAAATTCAATATCTAATCTTGTTCATCTATTTACGAAGTAACAAAGATTAGTCGTATATCAATATCATCATCTATCCATTCTTAACTTTCTACCTCTATTGTTTTTTTTGCAGGAGGATATAATGTGAATTTATTTGTTGAAATTCCATCAAAAATAAACATATCACCATATCTACAACTTATAAAAGCATCAACTTGAGCTAACCATGGTCTTCCTCGAATCAATGGATGTCCTTCTGAATTACTCTTGGGTGTTAGAATCATAAAATCAACAAATATGGCTTCTAATACACCATCAGTTTTAACAACAAATATGTCTGCTAATTGCAGCAATGTCGATGTATATTGAAGATTAGGAAGTTTGAATTGATTCATAGTTTGTTTACCCATGATGTTTATAACTACTCCTAAATCAATCAATGTGTTTCGAATTTTGATACCATTCATATGTGTTTTCACAATAGGACTTCTTGGATCAAGATATTTCTGAATTGTTATTTTTCCCATCATGATATCTACAATTTTTCCAACTAATTGGTTCTTTTGAATTCTTTTCTCTTTCTTACTAATCTTTTAATACTTAACTCCCTAATTGTCTTTGAAAATATTGGTATATATCTGATAGCTTGTAACAACAGAATTTGTATACAAACATTCTTTAGCTCATCTATCATATCATAATCAGGCAATAAAATTTGTTTTTCTACCCCTTTATCAATTTTCAATCTCTCCAAAAAAGATGGTGTTTGGATAGATACTGAATGTTGTTATATGATGAGAGTTGAGTTTATTGGAATATCATCAGACTGTACAGGGGTGGTTTGTTTTTGAGATTTTTCTTCTTGATTAAGAGATTTCTCTTTTTTTAGATTCTTGAATAACAACTGATGGGGACTTCTTTTCCAATACTCTACCAGATCTAAGTTGGACATTGTTTAGATCTAATGGAGTTATCATGTAGGTTTGGAAATTTTGTCCTTCCATATTGTAAACAGGTTGTGAATTTTTATTATTATTTGAATTGGGAAGTGGTTGGGTAGGCAATTGATTTTGTCTTTGAGGAAATGGTAACGAAAGTTGTGGATTTGGATTCTGAGGTTGATTTGGTTGAATATTTGATGAAAATATTGTGTTGGAAAAATAGGGTAAGGTTGTTGATATTGAGGATATTTTCCATAAGGATTTCGACATCCGTATGCCCAAGGTTGAGGCTAATATTGCCAAGGAATGGGTATAATCCAATTTTTTTGTGATGGTTGTGAAAATGCTTAAGTGTTAAAACCTTGGGTGATATTTGATTGTGAATTTTGCAACAGTCTCTTAGCAATAAAGCAAAGGGGATATACTTGATTTGGTATTACTTCCTCTTGATAAACAACTTTAAGACCTAGTATTGAAGGACATTCCTTTTTATCATGATTTTCTACACATATAACATAGGTTTCTACAGTTTTTAAGTCAAGAGGGCATTCTCTCAGAGCATGTTTTTTTCTACATTTGGGACAAAACATTGATAATGCAACATTTTCAGCCTTTTGATTATTTTTGACTTTAAGGGTGTCTATTTGTTCACTAAGACTCCCCAAAATGTTTGTTTTAAATTTGTTAAGAAAATTTCCTAATTGAGGCCTACTTACTGTCCCAGCTGTAGATTTATTAATCCTAGACGTGAGAGTGTCTCTTAGATTTTTCCTAGTTCTTACCTTACCTCTTGAAATGTGTATGAATAACTTACAAATTTATTCAAATGATGACTGAGAAATATCTCCCTTACCCATCAAATTGAGAAGATCAATCCACTCATCTCTAATGGATTTTAATAAGAGACATTTCAAAGTTTCTACATCTAATTCATCCATTTTAGCCCTTTTAACACTATAAGAAAATTTTTCAATGAAATCTTCAAGATTTTCATCTTCTTTTTGCATAATTTTAAAGATTTCATCCTTAAGATTATGGGGCATACAGTAGTCCTTATATTTCTCTAAGAATGTAGTTTTCATTTCTTCCCATGTTCTTATAGAATTTACTCCTCAACCCATCAACCATTTTAATGCTACATCCTTAAGAGTTGCAGGAAACGATTTCAACTTTTGAGTGTCAAGAAAGTAATCATAATATCTACACAAGACTTCAAACTCAAAGATAAATCTTTCAAGATCTGCACTTCTTAATCCATGAAAATTTGGAAGGATGGAGGGTGAGATGTTTTTCATTGTAGATGTTGCATCTTCATCGAGGATAGGAAATCCAAAAGTTTTTGGATCTCCTCTACCTCCTCCTCTCCCTCTTCCTCCACCTCTTCCACCTCTATCTCTTCCCCTATTTCTTTCTCTTCCTCCTCCAATCCTAGGCTGTTCACCATTGATATTACGTACCTCTCCTTACCCTTCTCAAGCAATTGCAGATTCTTCAAAATTAATATAGGGTTACAAATTTGGGTTTCTAATTCCTCTCATAGTTCTTTTAGTTCTTCTATCAATGATAAGTTAAAATAATTTTCTTCCTCCTCTTCTCCACTAGGTATTTTTAATTCTTGTCCTAGAAGTTTCTCTCGAGTTGAATATCGGAAAATTACTCCCTCTGTTGGGGGTGTAGGATCCTCTCCTTTTGTTATTGTTTCAGTTGATGAGTTTGGTCAATCTCTAGGTTTGATTTCAGATCTGAGTACCTCAGGAAGTTTATGTTTCCCTAAAAATGATAGAATATGAGTTTAAGTGGTTGGTGTGGCACTACGAGGTCGTACTAGGGTGAGCGATGATCTTAGAATTAAGCTTTTACCTCTACCTACAAATCTACCTCTAGAATCACTTTCACTATGCATATAATTTTTGTTTATTACTTTTTTTAATGAAATTAAAATACTTTAATATGCACTTCCTCGACAACAATGCCAAAATGTTTGACAATTTAATTGACCTTAAATTGTTTAAATAAATTATCGACCAGGGCTAGTAAGCTAATGAAGTGTAAGTGCTAGATGCCTTTTATTCTAAATTAAATTGAGCTATTTAGATGTTCATGTCTTCTATGAGTAAATTAGTTATTCCTAGACAATAATATTAACTCTACAATGATGATCACACTCTCTTTCTTACAAATGTTTTTTCTTATAGAAGTCTCACACTCTGCCTTGAAATAAAGAAAATCTCACACTTCTGTAAATGAAAATTAATTCCACACTTTGCATAAATAAGAATTATACACAAACACTCAATTTTAGAAGAGAAAATGACCATTTAATCTCATCACACATCTATATATACAACAATCATGCTTGTATGAAAACAAAATGAAATAAACTCCTACTTAAAATAAATTCCATTTGCTTGACTTATAGATCACACATGCCTGAAATTTAACATCCAATTTTGCAAATAAATCCTTTGTCTATAAGAAAGATAAAATTATGTCTAATTGATTAAAGTATAAACTTATGTTATTTCTAGTAAACTCTATCCATGTGCATCCAAAATCTATCAAACAAAATGATTAGTAGAGCAAACTTAATTCAAATCTAGAAGAAATCATAATGCAATTACTTAAACAAACAAATAGAAATCTATGGGAATATAAAGACAATTTCTATCTAGTGAAAACGAAATAGAAATCCTTATTGATCGAGGGGGCCCTACACGAGAAGTAGACAATCACGCTATTGATCAAACACTTAACCATGCATGAGAAGACGAAATGATCCTTTTATAAATAGAGCATTAAAAATAGAGTTTAAATCTCATTGTTGCGTCCTTACTTAACAACCTTTTCATTTCTTCCGAGGGGCATATTTATAGAGCTCATAGCAATAAATTGTGTAGAGCTATATGCCTAATCTCTATCAACATAAACTATAATTAACTTGAAAAGATATCATAACATAATTTTCTCATGATTTTCTATTATCAAATCAAATTATGAGGCATAAATCCCATTTTCGCTCGCCTGTTGCTGACTACAAAGGTTGACTTCATCTTTGACCACATCACAAGGAAATTCTTCCATAGATATGGTTCATGAGAGTAGGAGGAAATTGTGGAGTGCATCAATTGCCACCTACCCATATATTTTGCTTCCTAGCTGGCACCTTGGAACATGTCAAACCACGAACTTGGCTACAAAATCCAATATTAGCTATAGAATCATTGCAATTTGATAGCTGAAGTAAACATTAAACTAAATTATAAATAAAATTATCAATTTATTAAATACAAGACAATTATATACCTCCCATGTCATAATTCATGTGATTTTATGCCCAATGTATGATTATGAAGGTAAAAAATAAATAGATATAGTGAAAAGGGGTGTAAAAAAAGAAGCAATTGTGAGGCTCAACATGGACATCATGATCATCAAAATCATTATCATCATTCATTCCATTATTATTGTTTATGATGGCATAGATGACAATGATAATAATCGTGATTAGGTGATGGCTTTGCCAACGATAATGATTATGACTATGACAATGACAACATTTAAAATTGGGAAGATTTTCTAAGGTCATTAGTTCATCATCATCATAATCATTGTCATCATTATCATTATCATCATCATTTTCATTGTCATTTTAACCACCATCACCTTTACCATCATTGTCATTATCATCATAGTCACCATTCATGTCATCATCATCATCTTCATTATCTTTGTCGTAATGATTATTGACATTGTCACTAGTTGTTCATAATTGTCAATGTCATAAGAAATACCATCAATGCAAAAAAATTGATGAGTGTTGGAAAATGGATTCAAAATCAGAAACAAAATGGGTGCAACAATGGATGTAAAATTGGCTGCAAAATTGGATTCAATAGAAGTATATGCAAAACAAGACGCAAAACCCAACATAAAAGTGGATGCAAAAAAATGTAATAGTCAACACAAACTTGGACAAAAAATATGATGCAAACATAGATGCAAAAGTGGAAGCAAACATGGGTGCAATAGTAGGTGAAAAACTTGGCTCAAATTGTGGTGAAACAAAAGTAGATGCGACAACGGATGCTGAAAAGGACATAAACTTGGATCCAAAAAGGAGGTAGACTTGGATGCAAAATGAGATATAAGAAAGGATATAAACATGGACACAAACATGGGTGCAAAAATGGACACAAAATTAGATGAAAAAGTGAATGCAATATAAGTAGGTGAAAAGTAGATGTAAAATGAGATGCAAAACTTGATGTAAAAGTGGATGCAAAAGGGGATGCAAAAACATACACAATATTTGATGTAAACTTGGACACAAAATAGGATGCAAAGGTCGATGCAAAAGTAGAATCAAATGTGGGTGCAGTGGTAGGTGAAAAACATGACACAAATTGTGGCACAACAAAATTGGATGTAAAAGTGGATGAAATAGTGGACAAACAAAAAGATGCAAACTTGGATGCAAAACAAGAGGCAAAAAATGAAGCAAGAGTGGACGCAAACATGGGTGCAAATGTGGAAATAAAATTGGATGCAAAAAAAGTAAATACAAAAGAAGACACAAAACTTCATGCATAAACCTAACATAAAAGTGGATGAAAATAACGATGCAATATTTTATGGAAATTTGGATGCACAAGAGGATGCAAATGTTCATGCAAAAGTGGAAGCAAACGTGGGTACAACAATAGATGCAACGAATGGCACAAATTGTGGGACAACAAAAGTGGATGAAATGATAGATGCAAAACAAAAAACAAATTTTGATGGAAAAGAAGATGCTAAAAGGGATGCAAAAGTGGATGTAAACATGGGTGCAATAGTGGATGAAAAATTGGATACAAAAGTGGATGCAAAAAAGTTGATGCAAAATTAGAGGTAAAACAAGATGCAAAACTTGATGCAAAATTGCATACAGAAAAGGATTATAAAATAGATGCAAAAGTAAATGAAAACTTAGACGTCAATGGGGATGCAAATGCGGATGCAAAATTAGAAGCAAAAGTGGGTGCAAAGGTAGGCACCAAACTAGGTGCAAATTGTGGCATAACAAAAGCGGATGTAATCGTGGATACAATAATGGATGCAATAGAAGATGAGAATGTGGATGCATAACAAAATGAAAAAGTGGGTGCAAAAAAAGTAGATGAAAAAAAAAATGCAAAACTAGGCATAAACCTCGATGCAAAACTTGGTGAAAAGGGGGATGCAAAAATGGACGCAAAGATTGAAGCAAAAGAGGATGCAAAAAATGAGGCAAAATTTGATGCAAGTGTCGGTGCAAAAAAATGGATGCAATAGAGGATGCAAAAGTAGGTGAAACAAAATTAGGTGCCAAACTTTTAACCTAATGAATTAATGCCATTAACCCAAGTGATCAATAAACCCAAAGGATTATTAATATTATTAACCCAAGGAATTAATGTCATTAACCCAAGAGATTAATAAACCCAAAGGATTATTAATATTATTAACCCAAGGGAAACCTCTTAGGGTTTTTGAGGAAAACCTATGCATTTCCAAAGAAGAGGCATGGGGAATTGACAGGGAACCAAAGGGGAGGCAGTAACAAGCGCACTCTTTGGCAGCCTGTGCAACACACAAAAATGGCACAAAACTTGGTGCAAAGGATGGCACAAAACATCGTGCAAAAATTGGTGCAACACTTAGTGCTAAACTTGGTGCAAAACTCGATGCAATTTTTGCATCATATTTTGTACCATATTTGATAAATAGATGCAAATAGGACCAAAAATAGGCTATAAGCACAAAAATGGAAGCAAAAAGGGATTCTAATCACAGGTTTATGTTTTATTGTAAGTGTATTAGTTTCATGTGCTCTTCACCAGACTCGTGGGATAGTCTACTTATTAACATATATAGTAATGCAACTACTTTAAGCTTTAACGAAATATTCTCATCCTTAACACTCTAGATATGAATTACATCTAGACAGGCTTAACAATGTAACTCACTTGTTGCATGAGAATTTCATACTAGCTATTTTTGAGGAGTTACTTACAACCCACTTATACTACTATTCCAAATATTAGAAAACATAACCTTCAAGATAATGTCAACTAGGAAACAAAGGTATTACCCAAAATATAGCAAGTACTATTTATTTTCTCTATAGTCGGACTCATTCAAGAATTCACCTTAGAATCCATGCACTTAGGTTAATTGACACATACATTCCTCTCCCTTTTTTCAAGGAAATATTTGGGTAGATCCACCCAAAGTGATTACATCCCACTGGCTTATTAGTAGAGCCTAAACCCAAGGGAATCAAGGATAACTAACCCCATGACCTCCCTTCACTAAGGTGCTTTAGCAATGGGAACTTGACCAATTGAGCTAACCCTTGAGGATTTTTATATTTTGTACAAATAATTTATGTATATTGTTGATATTGTCAAAATTCATCACATCACTTGCAGGAATTGAACTTGAGTGGGGAGGATTCCATTCCTTACTCCCAACCATGCAAGGTAACTACAATTGACTCATACATGCCTCTTTAGGAATAACAAATTCACTTAATAAAGTTATAAGCTTAGAAAATTTACTCGTATTTACATGCTACATAACCTTGTTCTAAGTGTTTTTTGCTATGTTTCGTTAGGAATACAATATACCACCCATGATGGAAATTGTTACATTAAATAGATTATTCTTTAGCATGTTAGGAAATTATATATTACGGAGCAATGGAACACATAAAATATTGCAGAAATATAAACACAGATAATGCATAAAATAAGAGAGACATAGATATACGTGGTTCACCCAGTTTGGGCTACGTCCACCCCGAACAACCAGTCCTTCCTTTATATTATCCAGCAAAATGAAGAGACACAACCTACAGCAGATCCGCTGTAATATCCTTTGTTTTCTCTCACAGTCTCAGCTCTCTGTTTCTCGCTCAGAGAATACACATCTATTTCACAGCCCCAATACAATGCCCTCATACAAAGAGAGGGGTTTCCTTCTAGGGAAAAAAACCCTAAACTAAACATAAGTTCTACCATCAGATCATCCACCAAATGAATGGCCCAGATTGACTAGAAATTACTATACTTTTACAAGGCAATTTTACATTTGTTTTTAGCTTTGGGGGTGCTGCCCCTGAAACCCCCGCCGGGGGACCGTTGGCCCTTGGACCCCCCAACCCGGGGGGATCGTCCCCCCCGAACCCCCACAGGGGGGACAAGTCCCCTCCACACCCCCTCACGCGAAGGGATGTACAAACTTCCTGGGGTATACATCCGGCTGAAACAAAGACCTCTGAACAATCATGCTCCATACTCAACAACATCCCACTTGGAGAATGATTGTAGTAACTCCACCGCTGCTTCATTTGCTGGACAATGAATCCTCTTTGGACCTGGCTATTTATCATCTTCATCATCATCCTTGAAGACCAATTGAAACTGAGCATATTCTTAGTTTCTCCCTGGTTACAACTTTTGTTAGCATATCTGCAGGATTCTGGCTAATGTGTATCTTTTCCAGCTTCAACTTTCCATCTTCCAACACTGATCGTATGAAATGGTACTTGAGTTGTTTGTGTTTAGTACTGGAAAGAAATGCTAAATTCTTTGCAAGATGAATGGCACTTTGGCTATCACTGTATAACGTGCCCATATCATGCTCCTTACCCAATTCACCCATAAACCTTTGTAACCAAATCATTTCTTTACTAGC